>JASANC010004718.1:0-58403 GCA_030248135.1 Theristus sp. LFF4_11
GTGTGTTGGTTCCCATTGTATGTTTGCGCGTTCGCAAGAGCTTCGTGAGATGAGGGAATGTGACGAACCGGTATCGAAAACTGCTTTCATCTTAACATAGTTGATGCGTAATGGCAAGTAAAAAATCCAAACCGAACTTAAAATCTGCTGCATGAGATGGAAACGTGCTGTGAAACAACGAGGCAAAATTGGACTGGGCGCTCGTTGCCGTGTGTCCAAAGGTGAAAGCGCGGGTAGTGAGGGTTTGTGCGTGGGATTACTGTTAATAGTTGCTTCATCGGTCGGTGATACTCGGATCTCTGTTGAACTGTTTGTGGCGGTGCTATGCGAGCCAGTCACGCTAGTATGCCGTCTGCGTTTTCGTCGTTGTGCTGTCGGTCGTTTTTGCAAAGGCACTAAAGTCGATGTGTCAGTATTTGGACTTATACAAGTGTAGCTGTGGTGTGGTGTGTTTACTGAGCGTTCAAGTATGTCCGTGTGATCACAGCCATTTGTTGTATGTGTGTCGAGTGCTTGAAAAGTCAATGGTGCTTCACTTAATGGCACTGAAATCATCTGTGCGCGATCTCCGCTTGAAGGTAGTACGTTAGTGTAAAGTTGTTCTGGTTCTTTGGTGTATTTAGCAAATGGTTGGATGGTAGTGCACATGAGTTCTGGTGGTGTAGTACCTGAGCCTGAGGGTGCACAGTTGATGTACATAAATTCTGCGGTCGGTGTGCCTTGAGTTTTCTTACGGGGCAATGTCGAAATTTCTGGTGGTTTTGGTGTTGTTTCACTTAGTGGTGGTTCGTACTCTGGGTCTATCGGTTCGGTGTAACCAGCATCGCTGGCTTCTTGCCGTTGTTCGGGCTGTGTTTGCGATTCAGTGCAATTTTCTGTCGGTGCCCTTGTTTGGTCATCAGGTTGGTTTTGTGATCGGAATGTCCTGAGATTGACGAGCTGTGCGAGCGGCCAGCTGTCGGGACTAAGCTGTCTACGTCGTTCTACTCTTTGTCTTAAGTGATAGCAGAGTCGTCGGCGCCAGTGATGAATTCTCTTGCACATTGGCTCTGTGTTTGTGCGTGATGTGCAACAGCACCATATCAGCGCAATTGTTAATGCCAGGATGATGAGTACCACAATAATATGAAAAACGAGTCGTGCCGGTTCCGAAATGAATGAATGTATGGCGCCTGTGGTTGCTGTCGCGGTACCGTGAACTACTGACTCAAGTGCGTCACCATAACCTCGCACAAGGTTACCAGCGCCTTCGCCTAATCCAGCTAAAAATGCGCGGTAAGTCTCAGAGTCGTGAACTTGCAATGCCGTGTAATTAATAAGTCTGTCAAGGCGAAAACGTGTTTCTTCTGCTCTAAACACAAAACTTCTCAGCATTCCTAATTGTGTGACCTGTCCTGCAGCAATATCATGATACAACGTAGGCGCGCTGAATGCAAAATGTGCGTTCGGTTCTGTCCAATGCAATGTTGTGTGATGTCTCTGCACATGTTGCTCTCCGGACGATGAAAACCACTTACTGCCCTGCTTTTGAACCATATGCACTCGATGTGCGCAAGGCACCGTCGGTGCAAACGGAACGAGATCTTTAGAGCCTGGGCTAACGAACCAAAGTCTGCCTTTATACATGATCGGTAAGAAATCATAGCACGTGCCATTGACTTGTCCTGACCAAAAAGTCTTGTCTGGTGTTACTGGTGTGCATTGCCATACTGCTATGGCGTCTCCTGTCCATTGTGCAACAATGTCAACGCGTTGAAGAAATGCGCGCATGCCAGCGGTGGCGTCTAACGTCAATAATTGCCTTATTGTTGCCGAAAGGTGATTACGAAGTTGACAATAAGTATTCCACGTGTAAGCAAACGCGTCAATGGCGAGTTTATCCATTTTACTTTTGAGAAATTCAAATTTTGCGTTTTCTGGATCGCTTGCTTTTATAGTGTTGGCTTTATGTCGATGCAATGGCTTTGTCTTTGAGTTCCAAATCTCTGCAAGTGCGTCTGTGGTGATGGCTGTACCCCCTTGATCCGGAACCCATGCTGGTCCGATGCATGTAATATTGGTCTGTCGTTTGTCGGTGAAAGTGAAAGCGGCTTGAAGCTCATGAATTATAAGATGTTCGCCTTTCAATTCTGCCATGTATGTGCCTTTTTTCTCAAGAGGGCATATTGCATACTGCAATCCAAATGCGTACCATATCACCATGCTGTCTTGCAACAAACATATTGCGTCGGGTGGATTGCAATGAGAAACGTCGCCAAGATCACTGAACAGGTGTTTTCCGTCGTTGCTTGCTATTTGTCCCGGTTCAACAAAGAAATTGGTTATTGTTGAGCATGCCTCTGCCCACCATTTATACTTTACGATCAATTGGTGGTTCGTGCACCACAAGCCTGTGTCTGTCTGTGTGATGTTGCCAAAAGACGGTACGAACCTGGGTGCATTACCTTTCGCTCTTATTAATTTAATGGCGGTGAGACATGAGTCATGATCTGCTGAAGTGGTTTGTGTGTGGTCTAGGAAAATATGGCGCGAGTTAAAAAACGAAGTCTTTGTGCATATTCTTCGCGTGCCTTTGAAACATCGCCATGCTGTGGTTACAATTGGCTGTGTGCGCGATGTGTGCAATGTAACGGTGACATTATGGATGGTCTCGAGTTGTCTTGGTATTATGCATGATTGGTGAGTGGGTGGTGCAAAAAGTGCTGCTGCGCGGTTCCGTGCACAGAGTTGCACTGCTGGATTTGTCATTGCCGCGACAGCAGATGGCCATAAAATCGTGAGCATGATAAACACCGAAATGATTGGAAGTGTGCGTGAAACAAGTGATGAACTAACCACTGGACGGTCAGGGCGTCGGGGGCAGTCAGCAAGGTGGCTGCCGAGTCGTCCGCATGTCCAGCATTGTTGTTTCGGACAAAAGCGGTTGTGTCTGCCAAAGAACAGTTTGCAATCTTTGCAGTAGCACTGATGACTGTGGTGAGCGCCGGTCCAGCCGCAAGTTGCACATTCCGATTGCAAGCGACATTGTTCAGTGTGGCCGTGAAGGAGGAAATTTCGCTGGCAGTTGCGGTTTCGGCACTGGACTCTGTATGGGCAATCTCGGTGCCAATGTTGGTTTGTGTTACAGATTCTGCACCACGGTTCCGTGTCTACGTTGCCTTGCGGTACGCGCGGTTGTTCTAGTTTTGGTTGTGGTCGTTGTGGCAAGTAAATGGCCTCCATGTTGATCAACGGAAATGCCATGTCCTCAGCAGCTTTGTCGTGTGGCGGCTCCGGCGAGAAAGCGGGTGCCACCTTAACGTCGTCGGTAGGAGTCTCGGCGTGACGTTCGACGTTGTCGGTAGGAGTCTCGGCGTGACGTGTGACGTTATCGGCAGGAGTCTCGGCGTGACGTGTGACGTTGTCGGCAGGAGTCTCGGCGTGACGTTCGACGTCTTGCAGGCGTTTCTTGAGTGCGTTATTCTCGTCGGCGAGTTGCGCGAGTTGTTGACTCATTTGTTTGATTTGTGCCGCGTTGTGAGAGGCCATTGTGTTCAACATGCCAATTTGGTTTGCTAGATCGGCATTTTCGGCCACGAGCTGGAATTCCGGAAATGAGTCTGTTTTTGGTGCCGAGTAACAATGTCGTTTCTGTGGGGGGTCTTTGAGCACCGATTTAGGCGACATGCTAACCTGAGTATGCCGTTTGGTCGTTGTGGTCAGTGGTGCCTGTTTACTGCCTGTGTCACAGTCGCCGGCCGATGCGATATGAAGCACGCAATCGACTGGTGAATGCGTGTCAGATGTGTCTGCCAGTGCGACGTCTTTGTCTGCAAGTGTTGTTTCAATTGATTCATTTGGAATCACTATTGTCAATAGACCTGGTGATGCTGGCGAGTCAAAGTCTGGACTTTTTGTGTTCTGGTGTACAACTTTTGAGGTTGGTGTTACGGATGGTGTCTCAGGCTGTTGATGTTGTTCAACGACTGCAGCGATGGCTGTTTTCATTACAGAGCCAACAGTTAGGTCATTGTGCAACGCTGCCTTTGAGGTGCGGTTTGTCTTGGCTGGTTCATCTACAGACTTAATTTCTATCTGCATCTTTGCTTTGGCTGCCAATTTAGCGTCTAACTCTGCTTCCCTTTTCTGTGCTGACAGCTTCGAATAACGTGCAAGAATGTCTAACTTAGCCTGATCTTCTTGTCGTTGTTTTTCCTTTTTGGCTGCCTTTTTTGCCTTTTTACGCATTTTAGCTGTCTGAGAATCCGTTTTCTTGGCACTTAAGTTTTGCTCACCGGGAGTGTTGTGTTCCGAGACGGTTGTCACTGAGTCAACTTTGGTTTCGGCTGGTGTTGTAGTTTGCTCGGTTGCTGTTTGTGTGACAATAAAGTCAATGTCGAGCGTCTGGTGAGGCGGCTCAGGCGTTTGTGGTGCTGTGTGGAACACCTCCTCTGGTGCCATCGGTGTGTCTTGAAATTCGCCATCTGACGAGTCATGATCAACGTCGGACTGAATGTCGTCGAACGTGTCCATGTCAGTGTTGAGATTCAAGTAAGCGACTAAATCAGGTGCGTTTTGCTCGAGCAGTTTGTCAAATTCAAGTGCCGAGTCCGGCGTCGCTGGGGTTCGTGGTCTTTGTTGTCGTTGTGTCTCTGATCGGTCACGGTCTGTGTCTTCGTCAGAGCCCTGTAACGCAACAGTCTTGGTGATTCTTGCAGACATTGAGGTCACTGTAACCGGCTCCAAAGAGCGCACTAACTCTGAAAATGTTTCTGTATCAGTGTCAGCCAAATGAACCTGTGGCTCGCGGTGAGTGGCCTTAGTTATTGAAACAGCATTTGTTATGGCCTTACGCTGTGGTGTTGCTGTCACTGAGTAAGCTGGTCGTTGTTGCGCACGGCCACGGTCTCTGCGTACCCACGCCGCTGGTGGATTTGGTGTGCCACGAGAGTGTTTGGAATAATATGCCTGTCTGTTTTGAGAATGAGAATAGTCTGGCTGAAAAGATGAGAAACGATTTTGAAAATCTGGTCTGTTGTATCGGTTATCAAAATGCCTTCTAAAGCCGCCTCGTGGAGAATTGAATGGTCTGTTGTTGTTGTATCCTCTGTTGAATGGTCTGTTGTTATTGTTAGAGTGCAACAAGCGAGCGAACATGGTGTGTAAAGCAGCAACATCTGCGTCTTGTTTTGTCTGTGCGTTTCGCGTATCGTTTGTACGAGTGACTAAGTCAAGCTGGTTTTCTAGCTTTGCACAGCGCTGGATAAGCGCTTCGTAATCTCGGTTGCCGTGTTGCTCATTGGTATTGCCGTCTCTGACTGGTGCGTGTGTCTGAGAATCCAGTGTGGGTGTGTGCACAGGTAGTTGTGTGGCTGGTGTCTTTGTTGGATCCCAGTCATGTTTAAATCCACCACGTATTATAAAATCTTCAAGGCTGCGATATTCGGCTGTTTGTGCTGCTTTCACCAGGCCGTCGTATGAGTCAGGCATGTTGGGCAATGCATGAATTATTGTCTTGATCTCTGGACGCAAGCCGGCAAGAAAGAACTGTCTAAGCATGCGATCACGAGCCACTGAGTGTTCACTGCCAAATGCAAGGTCTGAGAGTCTGCGCATTTCTGAATTGTACGCCATGACAGGTTCACGGGGGTGTTGTTTGCGTTGATTCAACATGGCCACTGCAATGGATGAGTCTTGATCACGTTTGAATTTTGTCAGAAATTCTGTTCGGATGCGGTCATAGTTGCGTTGGTCAGCTGGGGACAGTGTGGAAAACCAATTTTCTGCCTCATTTTCGAGGTGTCCCATTAATAGATTTGGCCAGTTCTGTTTCGGAACGCTGTATGCACGCAATAGCTTTTCAAATCGCTCCAACCACTGATTGGCGGGCGTAAAAGGGTCATCTCCAGTGAATTTTGTGAACTGCTGTAATTGTGCATACAGTGCAGCAGGTGCAAACTGTGTTTGTACGTTTTGCGCGTCTTGCGGGAGCTGTTGCTCAAGCGCAGCGATGCGTGCGGTCAATGCCTGAACAATTTCGTCTTGGTTGACCATTTTGTTTCTGTCAAGTGCGTCTTCAAATAAATCGTCTTCGCCGCTATTCAAGTCAATGTTCGGGTCTGGCGGCGGTTCAGCAGCCGATCGTTCTGTTTCAAACGATTGTAGTCTTTGTTGTCTTTTTATGGCGCGCAGATTTCTGTCAGCTATTTGTCTTTGCGACAAGTCTTTTGTTTTTCGCATGCGCTCAAGTCATAGGTCACAGAGTCTGAGTAATTTACAGCGTGGTCACCAGTGTTACGTGCGGTATTGCGCTTGCGTGCGCGCAACCCCACGTACAGGGTCTTTGTCTGTGTGCGCGTTGTTTCAGTCCTGACTGTCTAACGATTACCGCCACGAATTAGTTTATTTAGTCGAACGTTACTTAAAGAGAGAGTGTCTCTAAGGAACATGGACATGTGCTTATATATGTTTTTAGACATGAATCACAAATATAAAAATACGTCAATTATCTAAAAATGCGGGAGACGCATATAAAAGGAGGAATATGGCCTTGTGTAAGCAGTAAAAGACTTGGCTCGACAACGCTTTTCAAGTTTCCTTATGTGGTACACACGGATACAAGTACATAAGAGTCATATTTTTGCGCCGCGTTTGTTGTTTAAAAGCTTGCTGAAAAGCGTAAAAACTTTGAAGTTATTTTTCAATTGTCCTCTTCAGTTTAGTCTAAAATCACAACACCATGTGCGAAATTCTGTTTTTAATTCAGTGCAAAAACAGAAATATCAGAGATTGCAAAACATTGCTGCATGTAGCTTTATCGTTGTTGCTAACGTACGCACCGCTGTAGTGTGCACACAGCAGCACCAGTGCAAAAAGTGTTGTCTTCCGTTGATTTTCGCCCTTTTTTACCAAACTGACAGGATAAACCGGTGAGTCATTGCCTTTGCCACAGAAGGTGACCTTGCGTTCCCCAATGCCTCTGCGATACACTTTGTGCAAACCAGTGTCAGCGATCTGAAGTCTGATCGTTATTTTAGTGGTTTTAGTGGTCGCTAAATGCTAGGAATAAAGCATATGTGAAAGTTTCATTTGTCTATTATCTTTTTTTAAGACCTGCGACTCTATACAGTTGCGGACGTAAAAGGAGAAACTAGTTAGAATCTTTATGTGGCAATTCAAAGTCGCCTAAGGGACTCGGCCCAATTTAGGGGGCACGGTTCACGTTGCCAATTTTGAATTCCCGAGTCGTGCATACGATTGCTTACCCATCTATGCGCGCATTGTGTTTCTGGACCAAAACAAACGATTATACAATGTACGAGGGTTGCCATGTGCAACCGAAATAAAGAATAAACGGCGCAAAAATATGACTCTTATGTACTTGTATCCGTGTGTACCACATAAGGAAACTTGAAAAGCGTTGTCGAGCCAAGTCTTTTACTGCTTACACAAGGCCATATTCCTCCTTTTATATGCGTCTCCCGCATTTTTAGATAATATTCTGACTTTTACATAAGCCCCGAAGGTCGGACCAAAATCACAATTCGTTGGTCACACATTCTTCTAAACCCCGGACAACTCAGGTTTTTCATTTTTTCGTTTTTTAGGCCGATTTCGCCCATACTATTTCTACGGCCGATTCGCCCAAAATCGTCACGATTCAGTACCTAGAATTGCTCACATAAGAAAACTGACCCAAAAGCCGTGATCGGCGCAATGAATTACCATGGAAAACACCGTTTTCTTGTTTTTCATTTCTAGACCAATTTCGCTAAATTCCACGGGCGATTCGCCCGAAATCGTCACGATTCGGTATCTAGAGTTGCTCACACAAGAAAACGAACCAAAAATCCGTGATCAGCGCATTGAATTACCCTGGAAAACACAGTTTTCTTGTTTTTAATTTTTAGACCGATTTCGCTAATTTCCACGGCCGATTCGCCCGAAATCGTCACGATTCAGCATCTGGAGTTGCTCACGTAAGAAAACTAACCCAAAATCCGTGATCAGCGCATTGAATTACCCTGGAAAACACTCTTTTCTTGTTTTTTCGTTTCTGGACCGATTTCGCCAATTTCCACGGCCGATTCGCCTAAATCGTCACAATTCAACAACTAGAGTTGCTCAAGTAAAAAATTAGCCCAAAATCCGTGATCAGCGCATTGAATTACCCTGGAAAACACCCTTTTCTTGTTTTTCGTTTCTAGACAGATTTCTCCAATTTCCACGGCCGATTCGCCCGAAATCGTCACGATTCAGCAACTAGAGTTGCTCACGTAAAAAACTAGCCCAAAATCCGTCATCAGCGCATTGAATTACCCTGGAAAACACCCCTTTCTTGTTTTTCGTTTCTGGACCGATTTCGCCAATTTCCACGGCCGATTCGCCCGAAATTGTCACGATTCGGCATCTAGAGTTGCTCACGTAAGAAAACTAACCCAAAATCCGTGATCAGCGCATTGAATTACCCTGGAAAACACCCTTTTCTTGTTTTTGGTTTCTGGACCAATTTCGCCAATTTCCACGGCCGATTCGCCCGAAATCGTCACGATTCAGCAACTAGAGTTGCTCACGTAAAAAACTAGCCTAAAATCCGTGATCAGCGCATTGAATTACCCTGGAAAACACCCTTTTCTTGTTTTTAGTTTCTGGACCGATTTCGCCAATTTCCACGGCCGATTCGCCCGAAATCGTCACGATTCGGCATCTAGAGTTGCTCACGTAAGAAAACTAACCCAAAATCCGTGATCAGCGCATTGAATTACCCTGGAAAACACCCTTTTCTTGTTTTTCGTTTCTGGACCGATTTCGCCAATTTCCACGGCCGATTCGCCCGAAATCGTCACGATTCAGTATCTAGAGATGCTCACACGGGGCAAAAAATTAACTTAATTTCTAAAATCTCCCGATGGAATTACCCCAGGAAACATTTTTATTCGACTGTGAAAATTCCGCAGGTAACAATTGAAAGCGCAAACACATGTAACCAGGTCAAAACCTACGAACTTTAAAAATGCCCAATTTTTTACCCAAATAAAGGTTGGAGCGAAAAAGTCACTAAATTTACAAAATCTACAGATGAAATTACCCCGGGAAACTTTTTTGTTCGGTTATGGAACAACTTCAGACAAAAATGGAAAGGGCGAACACTTAAAACCCGGTTAAAACCGTGCGAGTTTTTAAAAATGCCCAATTTTTACTCAAAAACAGGGTCGGGGCAAAAAATTAACCCAATTTCTAAAATCTTCGGATGGAATTACCTCAGAAAATTTTTTTGTTAGGTTATGGAACAACTTCAGACAAAAATTGAAAGGGCGAACACTTGTAACGGCGTAAAATCCTTCAAAACTTAAAAATCCCAAATTTTGCCCCAAATAAGGGTCGGAGGCAAAAATTAACTCAATTTTCAAAATCTCCGGATGGAATTACCCCAGGAAATTTTTTTTGCTTGGTCATGGAACAACTTCAGACAAAAATTGAAAGGGCGAACACTTGTAACGCCGTAAAATCCTTCAAAATTTAAAAAAATGCCCAAATTTTGCCCCAAATAAGGGTCGGGGCAAAAAATTAACCCAATTTTCAAAATCTCCGGATGGAATTACCCCAGGAACCATTTTTGTGCAATTGTGAAAGTGTCGCAGGTAAAAATTGAAAGGGCGAACACATATGATTACACTACTGAAAAAAAAAAATACAAAGAGAAATAAGTAACACTGTTTTCAGAATAGGTTTTTCGTGTCTACAGCGTATGAAAAGTTGTCCGATAAAAATTTTTTCGCGGCTCCAAGCACAACTTTGGGTGTTCGTTTCGTGTGCACAGAACCAAGTTTGTGGCTTATACTATGCTCGCTGGAGGAAGCGAGCAAATTTGAAAAACGCGCGCGAGAGGATAACGGCTCATATTATGCGTGATGCGCTGTCCGCTCGCTGGCGCTCGCTCGCGCATCCGCATGATATATGTGAATCATTGTGGTGGTGTGAATTAATAAAAGTGAGTGTTGAATCACAAATATAAAAATACGTCAATGTATGTGAATCATTGTGGTGGTGTGAATTAATAAAAATGAGCGTTCTGTGAATCAACCAGGTGAATCATAATACTGTAATAAAAATATAAAAACTGATTCAAGTACAACGGTCGTAAAGCTATCAGAAAATAGGTTTTTTAAGAAAATCCACGCATAAAATTAAAACATTAAAACAAAAAAAAACACTGAAAAACGCAAAAAATGTGTTTTTGCCTAATTTTTGGGCAAACAAATGCCCGAGGCAAAAATCTAAGGTCAGATTCGAATTCAGCGACCCCGAAAACCCCCCTGTAGAACCAAAAATAAAAATAAAAAAATTGTGTTTATGAGCTCAAAAAATGTTTTAAAAAAATGACGTAATTTTTCCAAAAAAGTAATTTTAACTAGCGTCGTAGCGCCTCAGGGACTTCCCTTGCAAGGGCTCATTAATACAGGGCCTTAAAGAACTCCGCAAGATCTTTCACGTGAATACTGTGTGAGGTTCCAGAAACTGTGCAACAACGAGATGCGGTAGGGCTAAAAAGGTACACTTTGCGAAAAATCGCAAAAAATCGAGGGTTTTTTAACTTCCGCACCCTAAAAACGACCTTTATAGGCATAATCAGGGGGTACTCAGGGGGTAAACCTAAAGCGCCTTAATTAGTAGAATGTCCCTGCACCCTTGGTTTAAAAACTTTTCCATGTACACGGAATGTTCCTAGGCCCCCCACTCTTATTTGCAAACGGTGTTAACCCACTGTTTTTTTGTTGCAGTTTCACTATTCTGCCGCAACGTTTTTCAACATTTTGTCATTGACAGGTGTTGCGCTCCCTAAACGAAGATTGGCTTGAAACTGAAAGTAAACATGCCATAATATTTTCCCCATATACGACGGCTGCTTTGTCCATACGATTCCCTTTGGCAGCGCGAGAAGGCGTACGCACTTTCACGTAATGAAGAAGAAAAAAACGACGTGTTTTGTTGCAGGAGCGAATGGAACGCTGTCCGGACCAGTGGTTTCGTTATTTGTGGCCGGCGCAACAGCGTGCCGCACTCGCCCGACTGGCCGTCTATGTGAACGCACACCAGGACGACGTCGTGTTTGTGTCGAACGCCACCGCCGGTGTTGCGACATAGACGTTCAGGCTACACCCGGTAACCTCACGGCCTGGAAGTCGATGTCGCGAGCTGTGTAGCATAGAATCGGGAAATCACCGGCAGACATACACTGACTTCTAGGCGAAAGGTTCACCGCTAGCTGCACTGGACGTCTTATGTCGGGACGCCGGCGTGAATGCGGTGATGCGCACGGAGGGAATGCTGAGAAAAGGTGCCCGTTGCAGTAAACTCTTGCATATGAGGTTCCTCCCACTTATAAGCCCCCCCTTCAAAAATGGGCGGAGTGTCACACGGCGGGAAACCAAAAAAATTTAAATTTTTGATGTGGGTCAAAATCCTATCTTTGTTTTATATAAAGGTCCGACCTCTTTGGAAGGTCTTTTTTGATTGCTTCATTTTTTGCTGCGGAAACCGTTGGAGACGTTTTTAAGTGCGTTGAAAGCCAGTCAGGTTTCAAAAAACACAGACTTTTGACAGAAAAAAGTGTTGAAAAAGTGCAGAAACGTTATTTTGAATTTCAGGGCAAACCTCGCTGGAGAAGATCGATCCAGAGGGAACGATGTCATTGCGTTTATTATATTGTGGATTTATTCAAACGTGTCCGGACTAAAATGACGACATTTGCTTTAAAAACGCCCGTTTGTCAAAATACAGCCACTAAATTTTCAGTTTGGTGTGACTGATTCGACATTCACCCATTTGCTTACGGGAAGAAATCGGCTAATCGAAAAGTCTGGGTTGCTGTGAACGACAAGCGCATGTTTTGCGGCACATGACGTCATTTCAGTGGTACACGTTTAAAAAATAGGTCATAGTTACACGCAATGCCACAGGAAAATTGGAATGAACTGAGGAAAATTGTTTGACCAGCAAACCAGTGAAACCACAACTTATGAGCACAGAAAACAATGACGATGTCGTCGTCAACAAATGTGGGGAAGGGGGGCTCAGGGGGACAGTCCATGTCAACATCTGAACAGAAAACACGAAATTTTACTAAAAAATGACAAACTCTTTAATCCGTTCCTAATCTTCGTGTAATAAGACCTCCTCCCAGTTATAAAGTCGCCACGCAACAATTCCACTTTTCTTTTTAGTGCAAACACCGAAACACGCTCTAAAATGACGAAATCCGCTCAAAAAATCCGTTCCAGTGTTCATTTCATACCATGCCAAAACCCATTCCAAAATTCACGGCGTCGGTGTGGTGCTTTTGTATAATCAGAAACCAAAGAATGTTTTTAACCTATGTGTCCAATCCGATGACCCAACCCGTGCTTATAGCACGGATAGCTAATTTAATTATTATGGTTAGTTTTTAATACGTTGGTTTTTTTCGTTTACTGCAGAACAATATGTGGAACCTCAATCCTGGTTGGGTGATGTTACACATCTTCATGACCTGCCCTCCCAACCCCCATTTCTTTAGCTCTGGTTCCTCTGCAGTTTGCGAGAAAATCTTTCGCCTTTTACTAAAGATTTCCGTGCAGAGGAGCAATTTATGAGTATTCCTATCAGTTTTTGTGGTCTCGCTCGCAAAAGCGTGACGAGCAAAACATATCGTGCGCACCGCAAAAAAAATTGAATCCCACGGAATCACACTGCACATCTTCTTACTGGAATGCATCTGTAAACTGTTGACCTAGAATATTCACTGGAACGTCAATTTGCACATTGCTTAACCGATAATGCAAAAAATGCATACTGACACAAAAAAAACGGAACAACAAACAAGCTTTTCTATTTTAAATATGGCCTATTTTTTAAACGTGTCCCACTGAAATGACGTCATGTGCCACAAATTATGCGCTTGTCGTTCACAGCAAACCAGACTATCCGTTTAGCCGATTTCTTCCCGTAAACAAATGGTGAATGTCGAATCAGTCACACCAAACTGAAATTTTAGTGCCTGTACTTTGACAAACGGGCGTTTTTAAATAAAATGACGTCACGTTAGTCCGGACACGTTTGAATAAATCCACAATACAATGTAGGTGACAAAGTGCTTTTGCTGAGCACTGCGTACGGAATGACGCGGCGATTAGTGAACTATCTCGAAAAACATCTGGAAGTTGAGCAGCACATTGTCAACATTCGATGGCCGCTCGACCAGGACGAACTCGTTGAGGATGTCGAAACTGCATTCAAGTTTGTGCTGTAAAAAATAAAACAAACGTTCTTTGCTTGACGAAGACGCCGGTGCACTTTTTTCAGCGATAATTGTTGCACGGGCACATCGACACAAACAAACACACCAGCAACACCCGATCGGTGCACCATTTTTGTGTCATATGCCACTGTGTTTGTTTGTGACTGTGTGTGTGTGCCATTTTGCCATTAACTTTGAAATCACGCGGCAGTAAAGGACGACATACACGGTTTCACCACGTGTGAGTTCTGTTTTCGTTGTGGGTTGTGTTGGCTAGCTTCTTCGACACATGAGTGTTTTTTTGGTTGTTGAACATAAAATAACATGAATATTAACACACCCCACTCTCTTGTTTTTTTCTCTTAGACATTTACTGTACATTTCCAGAGCCAATCACATAACAATCGCGAGTCATGTTGGGTGTCGCGAAGTTCCTTTTTTAGCAGCAAAATTCCGTGCTTCTACAACATTGTATGACATCAAACTGGACGAAACCTTCATTAGTTGTATTTATTGTTTATTGTATGTTTTTTTTTCAGAAAGCACGGTCCATTCAAGCTGGCCACATTTTCGCACATCACCTCATTGCCAGCGTGCATTCTGCCCGTGAAACGACTGGTTGAGTTATGTCGTAAATTCTCGGTGCTCTCGCTAATCGACGGGGCGCACGCAGCCGGGCAAACACCGCTGAACTTGAAAGAGCTCAATCCGGATTTCTATGTCACCAATTTGCACAAGGTTCATTCGCATTTGATTTCACAACGTAGAATTTGCGCTGTTGTTGTTGTTGTTGCGATTTTAGGCGATGTTTTTGGCCAAGGCTAACCTAAAGAAGTGTACAGAACGCCACTGAATAGGGCGCCCATCGAGTTTTTTGGGTTTTGTGTCGGAAGCAATAACCGTTAGAAAATTTACCGAGGTACAGAAGTTGCGGGCTTGGAGCGGTTCCTACCGTATTACCCCCATTAACCCCCCCCCCCCACCATTAATCCCCCCCACCAATAAACCCCACCCCCCCCCGACCAGTTTCCGAATAATCCACCCCACAATAAATCCCCCATGGGGGTTAATTGGAAACCAGTTTGAAACACATACCCAGCGAATTCAGTGGCTGGTTGCAGTGAAAATGATGAAATTGTGCTACCAAAGGCCCCAAAGGGATGAGTTAATGGTAATTTCATTACAAAAGGCTGTTACAAACGGAAATCTCTGTGAAAAGTAGAAGTTTCTGCAACTTTCTTGCCTGCCATGCAAGGTATTTTTGCCATTTTTTAACAAACCCACACCCCTAGAATTTTTTTTTGTAAATAACCCCCCCCACCAATAAACCCCCACCACTAAAAGTCGCTGACGCATTAATCCCCCATGGGGGTTTATTGGGGGTAATACGGTACTAATGACCATGAAACTTCTCCGTATTGTCTTGCTCCATATTGTTCCAGTGGTGTTTCTCACCACGCGCCTGTGCTCTGCTGTACGTTCGACGCGAACTGCACGCTCACGTTCATCCCACTGTGATCTCATGGGGCTACGACGACGGATTCCAGGCGGAGTTCGGCAACTTGGGCACACTGAACATGGCGAACGCAGCGGTAAAATGCACAAATAGAATTTTCGTGCGTCACTTTCTGTTCATTGTTTACCGTATGAGAATGATCGCGGGTCGTTCCGGTTGTACCGTATTACCCCCATTAACCCCCCCCACCATTAATCCCCCCCCACCAATAAACCCCCACCCCCCGACCAGTTTCCAAATAATCCCCCCCACAAATAATCCCCCATGGGGGATTATTGGAGACCTGTTTGAAACACATACCCAGCGAATTCAGTGGCTGGTTGCAGTGAAAATGATGAAATTGTGCTACCAAAGGCCCCAAATGGGTGAGTTAATAGTAATTTCATTGCAAAAGGCTGTTATAAAAGGAAATTTCTATGTAGAGTAGAAGTTTCTGCGACTTTCTTGCCTGTCATGCAATGTATTTTTGCCATTTTTCAACAAACCCCCACCCCTAGAATTTTTTTGTAAATAAACCCCCCCCCCACCAATAATCCCCCCCACCAATAAACCCCCACCCCTAAAAGTCGCTGACGTATTAATCCCCCATGGGGGTTTATTGGGGGTAATACGGTACTTGTCTTCGGTGCGCACACTGTTAAGGCCCGTTCATACTGACGTACAGTACGTCAGAGATACGTCTCCATGAACGGTAATATGCAGTGACACAAAACCTAACATGCCATGCCGTGTGTATGAGACGTGCCTTTGGCGTACGTCGACGTACAGTCCATCTGGAAAGTATATGCAACAACATGACGTAACGACCAACCAATCAGCGCTGGTGAGAATTGCTATGCCCAACCGATCAGCTAGTTGCATATATTAGCGAGATATCCTGGACTGTATGCATATCAGCAAATCAGTATGAACGGGCCGTTGCTGACTACCGCTATAACGGTTAAGAATAGCCACGAAAGAAAACTTCAGACGACACCAGCAATGTTGGCGTTTCGCGAGAAACTGGGCGACGAAAAAATCATGCACTACATGCACGAACTGGCCGTGCGAGCTGGCACGGAAGTGGCACGCATCTGGGGCACGCATGTGCTGCAAAGCGGCGACGAACAAATAGGTCGGCTGGGAGAATGGCAGTGTTGCATTTTCAAACCGAAATTGAACCAATATGACACATTGCTTGTTGGTGGCTGAGGAGACGTCCATAGTATGTTAGACATGCACAATACAGTCTAACTGCGTTTTGTCACCCTCGTGGCCTGGTGGTAGTGCGTTAGACTACAGTCTGTGCGCTCGGGGGATCGAGCCCCGCCGAGGGGTGTATAGGCATTTAATGACAGAGAAAACTCGATGGGCGCCCTACTCAATGGCGTTCTGTACGCTTCTCTGGGTTAGCCCTGGCTAAAAACATCGCCTAAAAATCACAACAACAATAACCCAGGCGCCATGGTTGACGTTCGTGCGCCCAGCGACCACCCGGCGGCCATGGCCTACGTGGTCGAACGCCTACTGCTCTCGCACCGCACTTACATGCCGCTGTACGTGCTGGACGGCAGATGCTTTGTGAGGCTGTCCGCGCAGATCTACAATGAGCTCGAGGTGCTCATCGCAGTGTTGCTTGGCATTAACATGCTGGAGAAAAACTAAGAGCAATAGTGAACGGGTCAACCTCAGTATAACAGTTCTTCTGACTTTGACCCAGTTTTTGCCTCTGTCTTTTTGGAATTGCCGTTTGTTTTGTGATGCATTATGTTCACTTTTTTCGTTCAATCACTGAAATCAATCGTCTGCTATAGTGAGAAAACGGCGGTGCCACAAAATTGTTCAGAAATTGTTAGACGCGTTGCTACTACTGAAATCTACTTGTGTTAAAAAGGCAGACGTGGTTTGTTAATAAGCAACGTTTTCTGAGTGCGCGGTTTCCTACGTCAATTTCTCTGGCGAGACTACCAAATAATGTTTTTTCCTACGTTTTCTTTCAGGATTTCACGCGCGTTGCAACTCATGCCCTGATACTACTGCAGCAGTATTCTGAGCCTGATGTCAACAACGCAATAGCGTACAACAAAGTGGACGGCGTTCTGAAACCTGGACTGTTTTGAATTAAGAGGATTTTGTGCGTCTTGTGCATTCGGGATTTTTTTTGTATTATGAAGCCATTTGTCGACCAATGTTGTCCGTATTCCTCTGGTTTGAATATGGGACTCAAACTAGGACTGAAACGAGTGTGAAAGCGGAACTAAAAGTTTCAGGATTTCCGGGCTTGTTTCTCGGCGGTGTGAAGTCAATGAGTCGGCTAACCTTCCATGATGCATCAATACACGGTGATGTCATTTGTGAGAACTATTATGGTGGTTTGTTTCAGTCCCATGTACATACACGTAGCAGTGTTCGGATTTGTCGATGAATCTAGTTGCGGTGTTCATGAATAAAGCCACAAATAACGGATTATAGAATTTTAGTGGCACCGACAATGACAGTGATAAAGGAATGAAACGAAGAATGTCAACCAACAGACGGCAAAATATATTCTGCACTGTACCTGGTTCTTTCTAAAAAAATGCACAAATTTGACCCACTTTGTTAGCTTTTCGCAGCAATTTCTCCCTTCAAACTCATACTCACATACGGCACACAGAGCAAAGAAAAAACATTGATCGTAAACTGCACACCAACGGCACAATATTAGCAGATGCACTGTAGTCTTCTTGCAATCTTGTAATCTGCACTGAAAAACAGACTATAAATCTTCAAAATCTTGCAAGTGTTTTGCTGTATCCAACTGGATTTCTATGCACTGCTAAGATTTACAGCGCAAAAAATCTTTAGCACATTTTTGCGTCTTTATGCCTCAGAAGTTGATGTTGTGTTTCAGTACACATTTTGTGCAGTTGCTTTTTTTTGATGAACTTTTTTGTTTTGCAATCAGTTAACACTGAATTAAAAGAATGTCAACAAAACATTCAACGGAGAATATCTTGCTCGACGCTTGCTGATTTAGTCTTTTAGAGCACTTTCGTGCTTGATCAATCACACGTGGCTGATAACAATAAAAGTTTATAAAAGCTCATTCATGCCATGAGCCACAAATCAATTGAATAATCCATTCTCAATTTGTTTTAGCATCAGCATCATACTTTCAACAGGCAGTATGACTTCGTCCGTTTATGAACTGTGCGAAAATGGGAATGAATATTGCAACGGGCATGGCATCTGCTACATGAACACCAACACTGATGTTCTGTGGTGCAAGTACTGTACTTGGGACTTTTTTGTGATTAAAGAAACATTTTCTTATTTTGTTCAATTTTTAGCAGTTTTTGGAAATTCGGACAACCTCATGCGAAAAATCAACATCAGCATGTGAAGAATTTTATAATTATCGAATAATTTTCGAACTTTGTAGCCAAATCAAGTTTATCCTTCAAGCAAGTTTAGCCATCAATCAATCAGCTCGGCAAAAAACAACCCAAACGTTACCACTATTTTCGCTCAAGAATTGTTTTTCCAATCAGATGCGAGCCGCAATTCGCTGGACCCAACTGCGACTGGGACTGGACCACTCGGGCGCCCTTTGAGCAGTCTCGCGTTGTTTTTCCCGACAACTTCCTCCACTTTCTGACGTTGTTTTTTGTGTTGATCGTGTTTCTGCTGATTGTTGCTCTGACCACGGCGTGCTACCTGCGGAGAATTCGGTAAATCCACATGTACAGTCGAACACGCTAAATTGTAGGCAATCAGCTGATTGGTTGTTGATAAACGTGATGCATGCTTTTCGTGCAGTAAGGTCTCCCCCGGGCCCCACAACAATGTCTACACAGAAGGCCTGCATCATGTTATCACCAACCAATCAGCTGGTTGCTTTTTATTTAGAGTCCGACCATAGAAAGTTATAGGTGACCGACACTGTGTACAATGTACACGTCGCTCACTGAGAAGACGCGGCAGTCACCTGTTCACACTTCAGTCCATTGAGGGTAACCACACCACTTAGCGCTGCCCCTCAATCCGGTTTATTTTAAACATTCATCAGAAAGCACCGTTTTCGACTATAAAACTGAACATCTACATTAACTGGGTAAATTGCTCTGTCACTACCTCCCCCTCCACTGAGTGATCTGTAAAGAAAAAATCGCTTAACTCGTGGAATCTTGCACTGCAAAAACTACGGTTTATCGCAACGCAACACAAATTGCATTTCGGACCCAGTTGACCTGTTTTTGACTTATTTATCCGATTATGGCTTGTGAAAAAAATTAGACACTCTGCTTTAGTACTGAACTCACCCGGCAAATGATGGGCTCCCGCTCGCAATTACTTCTGAGACCGCACGGCATCAAAAAGGTAAAAAATTGTCAAAAGCCAGAAAAACCGCAGGTCCGTACGTCTACGTATGGTATCTTTTGCAGATGCTCCACACATTGTGTCGAAAAAAGATCACAAAAACAACGCCTTTTAAGTTTTTTAAACTCTCTTTCCTTTGACAGTTCTGATAATTAGGAAATTCGTGACACTCACGAAGCAAGGTTCAATGCCAGACCGTGTCGAAACCGAATATAATAGTTAGTACCGTAGTGTGTGGGTCCGCGTTGTTTGCCATTGAAAAAAATAGTGTTGATTGAAACCTCTGCCTTTTGGCAAAGTTGCACGTCCATTGCACCGATAAAAACCTAATAATAATAATAAAAAAACCAATTTGGTTCTAACAAAATTTCAGGGTTGGGACCGCTACGACTTTCGGTACATCGATGAAGATTGATCTATTCTTAGAATCTTACTTTCCTTTCATTTTCCGGATCTTTTTGAATGCTTTGTGCGTTGCCGGCGTGTCTTATTACATGTGTAGTATGTCTTTTCTCAATTTTAGATTAAAAAACGTGAAGAATAAACATAAATTACTGGAATGTGGATGGTGTTTGTTATAAAAGTCTGCAGAAATTAACGACAAAATTGATAAACGACAAGATTTCGAGTTCACACCACCACAATCAAACATCAAAACCGCACCCACCACCCATGACGTTTCTTTGACAAATTATAGCTGGCGGGAATGGACTTAGTTTTACAGGAAAGTTTCAACAAACAAGTGCCAAACCAAAAACGTTTCAACCAGTTTTTTTCGTTTTTTTTTGGCAAAAGGCAAATAAATACCTCTGTGGATTTTCAAACACATTGTTCAAAACACTTACGAAACAGCATCGTTATAAGATGGACCTGTTTGAAGTTGTTAAAAAACTGAATAACTGACGCCACTTGAAGAGCAACTTTTACCGTGCCAGCATTTTTTTGTTTTGTCTTTGATTTTCTTGTGGCGCCACGTCTGACGTCAAACAAAACGCAAAACAGTTTTTATATGAAATCATAGTATGACAAAAAGATGCAAGATTTTTGCACGTGTCCCCGTGAAAACGATTTTTAATTTTCAACCTGAAACTTTTTTCTCACGCATGTGATTGAATTGAACCGTTCGCATTCGCAATGTGTCGTGTTTGGTCGCAGTGAAGTGTGTGAATTGGTTATTTGAAGAGCTCCAATTGAATTCTTTTAAAATTCATTATAAAATCTTACTTTGAACATTTTCCTTCCATCTCTGCATTGTACAAATCTCAACAATACTGAGGCTGGTCATCTATTGTTCTGTCCATCTTTTGCAATGGGACTTCTGATTGTTCCACGAGCAATAAGCATCCAGTCAACAACACAGTTATTGAAGCGCTTTAATATCACGCAAAGCTGCTCTAAACTCTCGTCTCTCATTCTCACGTGGTTCTCCAAGTGTCACCCAGCACACGCTTGCTTTGCTTCATTCTAAAAAAAACTCGTTTCTGTTCGATAATTTTTGTCACCATTATCTCAAAAATAGAGAATCTTATCCCTCCCCCAAACAAAACATCCCTACAACCACCTATAAACTACCTGAAAACAACCATGCTGAAACTGATTGAGCGAGCAGCACCGATCTCGCAAGAGCACGCAATGTCGACACGTCGTAGCGGTGCCGTCGACCACCAAGAGCACTTCGACAGTCAGCTTCTCCGTTCGCAGCACACCAAACACCAAAAGAAACCGTGCACTGCGCCGATGGTGAGCGGACAGGCGTTGGTTGCCGCCGACACGACTGACGATGAGAATCTGTCGTCTGTTTCGGATGTACCCGGTGAGACATTGTACATTGTATATCAGTTCACAGAGTACGGTATCTACCATATAGCTTGTCTCGGCGATCGCTTGACTGTATGCATACCGTCGTAAATATTGAAGTTATTTCGGTGCCATTGTTCACATTTTTTCCGTATTATTTTTGTAAATACCGTAATCCGTCATTCTTGTGCGACAAAACACGTGCGATCTGTTCGATATCAAAATCGTCATGGCATAGTGCTACGATCTCAGACTGTTCAGTTTTCACAACGTTCGACACATAATATGTAAAAGAAAGGTCAAAGCGAAATCGGAAAGGACCAAAAAAAGCACAACTTCTATGGCTCTCTTAGTAAAGTTGACAAGTGTCGCATCGCCAATTCGTGCCAAGACGTAGACTTACCTTACTGTAACTGTTTACCCCAGGTGAACAACTGACCGACGACAACGACGACGATAAAAGCCAAAGATCCACCCCCACCAACGCGACCGATCACCTACTGCGACTGAACGTTGGCTGCCGGTCATTTCTCCTCCGGTCCTCTTTCATCCACAAACGCACGCCGAACAGTCTGCTCGCGAGATTCGCAGCCGCCAGTCACGAGCAGCGACTAGCGAAGTACTGCGATGCGTTCTTTGTCGACTCACGCGAGTACTTGTTTGAGCGGCCAGCAAAGTTGTTCGATCAAATCTACAAGTGGGTGTGTAATTTGAGAAAAAACTGCCCGGTACAAGTGTCACCTTGAAAGAACTGTCAAGCGACTCTGGCTTCGTTCACATGTAACATGTCCTCTGCTACAATTTTTACGGGTGTTGTGTATGCGGTAAACCAATCGAGTACGATAAAGAAATTTTTCGAAACTAGTGGCCTTCAATGGCTGGTGAAATGACCCGGATTAGAAAAGTCCGTGGTTCATCCGGTCGCAGAAGTGACATTCGTAAAATAAAAATGTTTTTTCTTTGTTTCTTTTTCAGATACTACGCCACTGGCGTTCTGCATCGCCCATTGGATGTGTGCCTGCAAGAGTTCATCGATGAGCTCGCTTACTGGGGCATTCCGAACAACTTCGTTCGTGAGTGTTGCTCACCGAAAATCATGGACAAAGACTCCGACGTGGAAAAGGTGGCGCTCTGTGATGGGTGGAACGCGTGTATTTTTTCATGCTCTCAAATTGTCTTTGTGCACGTCCTGGTGTGAAAGACTGTGCATTTTTATTCACACTTGATTCCATTCCAATGCTGTCACATGCAAACACACAAACACACAGGCATGTACAATGCATGCAATGTTTACCTGCGCGCTTCAATTAGAGACTTTTTGGAACCACAATTTCTTTATTCGTGCATTGACGAATGACGAAGTTATATTTTCTCGCTTTCAGAGAAACCAGAAACCGGTTTGTGAGCGCATAAGAATGCTTGAGTTTCCGTAAGCATGCAACTGAAGTGAATTCAGGGACATAGTCACATAACCCATAGAACGACAATAAAACATGGATAACTGCGACAGAATTATGTAACATTTTTATTGCGATCTCCGCTTTTGTTTTATTGTTTTTGTCTGTTCATATAATCACCCGAAATCCAACTTACACAATACACAACACAAAGCAGGGTGCGTAGCTCAATTTTTTCACATCTAAGATAATGAAATGTTCTCATTAATTCCATTTTTTCTGTTTTTTCTTCAGATCGACCAATTCGCCGGTCGCATCTGTGCCGGCTTCCGACGAAAAATGTGGTCAGTCACTGAGGGTGACGCAAGTGTCAGCGCAAAGGTCTACTCGGTCGTGTCGATTAGCGTCGTGTTGGTGTCCGTAACGGGACTGATCGTCGGCTCGTTGCCCGTCTTCCAAGTTCCCGTAAACGTTGCACCGGGAAAGGGAACGGCAACGGGAACGGCAACGGGAACGAATCGAACGGGCAATGGCACGATCACGCCTAGCATCACGGAGCCGGACATTTTCTTCTACCGCCTGGAGTCGGTCTGCATCGCGTGGTTCACGCTGGAGCTGATCGGGCGCTTCTTGGTCGCTCCGAACAAAAAGGTCAGCAAGCGGGGGTTTTGTTTGGCGGGTAACAGTGTTTCGGATGGATGGGAAACAAGTGTGCAAGTGTCCCGAATATGAAATGACACGCGAATTGCTGGCATCAAAACAGTGCGTTTTCTAAGCAGAACTTATAGTAGCGGAAAAGCTATTATTCTCCATAAACGTATATGTTCGGTCACTTGTCCGCCATGGGAAAGCAGTCTCGACGTTAGTCCTTCATATTGAAGTTCTTTAATGTTCTGTTTCCATGAAAAATTTCCCGAACGTGCCAAATATGACAGAACCGAACAGGTTGTTGTTGTTGTTGTTGTTGTTGTTGTTGTTGTTGTTGTTGTTGTTGTTGTTGTGATTTTTAGGCATGTTTTTAGCCAGGGCTAACCCAGAGAAGCGTACAGAACGCCATTGAGTAGGGCGCCCATCGAGTTTTCTCTGTCATTTAGTGCCTATACACCCCTCGGCGGGGCTCGATCCGCCGAGCGCACAGACTGTAGTCTAACGCACTACCACCAGGCCACGAGGGTGACAGGTCCCAGAATTGCAATGAGGACGAAGTGTCTCCACCCTCTTCAGGTCATGTTCCGCGTTGAGGAACTGATTCACAATTTGTGTCGGAATAAATACAGTGTAGTCGAATAAGTCCTTGGATTCTCCAAGGCGTGATCAGTCGCAGACCGCGATGGTGTCTTTTTCAAGAATGCCAAATTAATTACCAATCGTGTGTGCAAAGACGAAAGAATGAAGAGAATATCACAAGGATCAATTCGTTTTTTTAAACACGTCAAGTTCAACACACACAATTGGGTTTCTGGAGCGTCGTTTTTCTTTCCTTCAAATGTATCGCCCAACAACCTCCGCAGGCATTCCTCGGCGAAACACTGAACGTCGTCGACCTGCTCGCGATCATGCCGTTCTACCTCGAGCTCTCGATGACCGTCGCCGGCGTCAACAGCCAGGACCTGCGCGACTTCCAGTTCGCCCTGCTCATGGTTCGCCTGTTGCGCTCGTTGCGCGTCATGCGCGTCCTGAAAGTCAGCCGCTACTCGGTCGGTCTGCGCATCTTCGCGTTGACGCTGAAGAGCAGCGCCTCGCAGCTGGCCATGGTCGTCATGGTGTTCACGATCGGGGTGATCTTCTTCGCGACGCTCGTCTACTTCATGGAGAAGGACGAGCCGGAGTCACCGTTCTCGTCGATCCCGGTCGGCTTCTGGTGGTGCGTGGTGACGATGACGACCACTGGCTACGGGGACATTGTGCCCTGCACAACGGGTACGAGTCATGCAGTAGAACAGTGCATACCTGTTTGCGGTAAAAGAAGGAAATTGTGCGGCAAAAACACGGAAAACAGTATAATTGGAGTTTTTTGAGCAATAGGAAAGAAGAACGGTAATAAAACGTGAAACAACACAGATTTACATAAAAAAGCAAACAAGAAAGGAATACATTATAAACAGTGAACAAATCTGTTTCTGCGATCTTCATTATTGTCAAAATCTGCCAGCAAATACGCTGTGCTACTGTCTGCTTTGTTACCAGTTGTTTTGACACTCGATACTGAATAAGACTTTTTTTACTAAGTCCGATGATTGGTTGTTTATTGTTCAAATAGAGAAACGCGTTTTTTCAGTCGGCAAAATGGTCGGCACTGCAGCGATCATGTGCGGGGTGCTCGTGCTGGCGCTGCCAATCACAATCATGGTCGACAATTTCATGAAAGTGGCCGGAAAGTGAACGAATAGAACGGCAATTGTTGGCAAAAACGTGAAATTACAGTATCTTTTGTTAGCTTTGCCGATGTAACTGTTCCGTACCGTCAGCAATTCGAATAAATCGTATTCTTATAACCGGTCTAAACTGTACCGTACTAGTATTCTTAAAGGCATGAGCCGCGGCGACACGATCACTGTTTTATGTTTTATGTTTTTTGTTGATTGAAGTTCTCAAGTTATATTTACTTTTTAATTGTAAATGCACAAATACAATCGTTCAGTCTGAATTGTTAAAAAAAGTCCATAGTTTTTTTGTTTTTACCCTCAAAAGGTCAGTTTCAGTAAACCGTAAACATTCGGTACAAAAAGTAAGAAACAAATTAGTAAGGGACCTAAATTTCGGGTATGTACACGTACTTATGGACGATTTTTTCCGCAAAAAAAAACGCTTGGCAAAAGCATAGCTCTTGTGTCCTCGTATCTGTGTGCCACATCCGAGACATGAAAATAGTTGTCAAACCAAAGCTTCTCACTGATTTCACAAATCCATATTCTACCTTTAGACGTGTCTTCCGCATTTTCAGATACCGTAAAGTCTTGCATATAAGGTCTCCTTATATAAATTTGAAAATCAAAAATTTCTGAAAAAAAGTAGAATTTCGTGTGACAACCTAATAAGTGGGAGGAGGTCTTATAAACCGAACATTAGGAATTCCGGGCCTTATAAACGGGGTAGGATTTTGACCAAGTCAAAATTTTGAATTTTTTGGTTTCCCGCCGTGTGACACTCCGCCCACTTTTGGGTGGGGGTCTTATAAGTGGGAGGAACCTTATATGCAAGACTTTACGGTAATCGTGGGACGCGCGGCAGCGCAGTCCCACAATATTGTTTCAGAAAGCTCATTGCGAATATTTTGAAATTTCAATCGACCATAACATTCATGATAAATGACTAAACCAAGAAATGCTATTTGCTGTGCTAAGGTGGCCCGATACCCTATCCATCCAAACCAAAAAATTAAACATCGGTTGCTTCTGTGATTTTACAGAACAAAAAAACCGGAAAAAAATTCAGGTTGTTGTCGTTGTTGTTGTTGTTGTTGTTGTCGACCGTTTCGGTGTCCACGAAAAATCTAAAGCTGTGTTCAAATTCGAATTCCAAATTGTACGGTATCCTATGTAATCGACCATGCTGCGTCTGATAGGCTAGGTGCCGAATTGTGAAAAAACTGTTTTTACCCGTGCCGGGTATAAAAAGAGTGCCCGTTAAGGGGTTTCCTGGTAAAAATCGTTGTTCTAATTTCATATTCCACGGTATTCATGTAATCGACCATGCTGCGTCTGATAGGCTAAGTGCTGAATTGTGAAACATTGTTGTTTACCTGTGCCGGGGTTGAAAAGGGTACTGTTTTTACCCGTGCCTGGTATAAAAAGGGTCCCGTGAAGGGTTTCCTCCTAAAAAACGTTGTTCTGATTTCAAATTCCACGGTATCCATGTAATCGACTATGCTGCGTCTGATAGGCTATAGTTTAGGTGCCAAATAGCAAAAAGCTGATATTAACCCGTGCCTGGGTTGAAAAGGGTCCCCGTAAAGGGTTTCCTCCTAAAAAACGTTGTTCTGATTTCAAATTCCACGGCATCCATGTAATCGACTATGCTGCGTCTGATAGGCTATATTTTAGGTGCCAAATAGCAAAAAGCTGATATTAACCCGTGCCTGGGTTGAAAAGGGTCCCCGTAAAGGGTTTCCTCCTAAAAAACATTGTTCTGATTTCAAATTCCACGGTATCCATGTAATCGACTATGCTGCGTCTGATAGGCTATAGTTTATGTGCCAAATAGCGAAAAGCTGATATTAACCCGTGTCTGGGTTGAAAAGGGTCCCCGTAAAGGGTTTCCTCCTAAAAAACATTGTTCTGATTTCAAATTCCACGGTATCCATGTAATCGACTATGCTGCGTCTGATAGGCTATAGTTTATGTGCCAAATAGCGAAAAGCTGATATTAACCCGTGTCTGGGTTGAAAAGGGTCCCCGTAAAGGGTTTCCTCCTAAAAAACGTTGTTCTGATTTCAAATTCTACGGTATCCATGTAATCGACTATGCTGCGTCTGATAGGCTATAGTTTAGGTGCAAAATAACGAAAAGCTGATATTAACCCGTGCCTGGGTTGAAAAGGGTCCCCGTAAAGGGTTTCCTCCTAAAAAACGTTGTTCTGATTTCAAATTCCACGGTATCCATGTAATCGACTATGCTGCGTCTGATAGGCTATAGTTTAGGTGCCAAATAACAAAAAGCGAATATTAACCCGTGCCTGGGTTGACAAGGGTCCCCGTGAAGGGCTTCCTCCTAAAAAACGTTGTTCTGATTACAAATGCAACGGAAACCATTGTAGTCAACTATGCTGCGTCTGATAAGCTATAGTTTAGGTGCAAAATAGCGAAAAACTAGTGAAAACTGATATTAACCCGTGCCTGGGTTGAAAAGGGTCTACGGAAGGGTTTGCTCCTAAAAATCCTTGTTCTGAGTACAAATGCAACAGAAACCATTGCAGTCGACTATGCTGCGTCTGATAGGCTAAAACCCTATAAACTCTTTGAGATATAAAAGAAAAAGACAAGTTCGGAAAAATGCCCGAAGGGCATGAAAAAGACCAAATATTATTTCAGAATGACACAGATAGTTTGACACAAGGATTTTCACAAGATCAAACATTTTATGAAACGTGTGTGAACTGGAAAGTTACAAACTGAAATAATATTTACGTCAATATATTTTTGTCATTTCAAGGCACTGGCTCCGGTTGTGACCGCAGTACCGCACTCATCGTAAAAGGGTTCAGCCCGCAAACACCATATTAAGCAAATCATTTGATACAGTATTCACAAATAAAAAGAGCATGTTCACAGCAGCAAATGATTTTTTTGCAGCATCAAATGAAGTGAGATAAAATTTGTACAGAGATTGTGCCTTCCTTGAGAATGACAAAAAAGATATTGGCGTTAATATTATTTCAGTTTGTAACTTTCCAGTTCACACACGTTTCATAAAATGTTTGATCTTGTGAAAATCCTTGTGTCAAACTTTTCTATCTGTGTCATTCTGAAATAATATTTGGTCTTTTTCATGCCCTTCGGGCATTTTTCCGAACTTGTACAGAGTTAGATTGTATAATAAAAGTATGAAAATGAGCAAAGTATTATGGTGATAAGCGGCGCGGTATTCATGAGGCAGTGTCTAGTGACGCGTTTGTTTCATTGCTAGTAAACATAGCTATTAAATAGTCACTAAATGCTACTTCATGAATGCCCCTTTAAAAAGTATCAAAATACTGGTATGCAATGTCCCATTTGTGTTGTGTCGTCGGGGCGTGTGAAAGAATAAATTCTTGGTTACGGTTTCCGGTCATTATTTTCGTTTCACGTCTGCGTCCGCCTGCTGGTGACGTTGGTTTATCGTTGGAAGTTGTTGTTTGTCTATATTATCCTTGGTCGCAGTTTGGTCATTGTTCTTTGGTTGTACGCAGACACAAATAGAAGATAGCTGAAAACAACAAAATGGAGCCGTGGTTTTCGTCGTGTTGATTTCGATTGTACATTGCATATCACTGCAAATTTCACGGCTTGCATTGAACGGCAACTGTCGGCACGTGTGTGCAACCAACCAATCAGCTGGTTGTATTGATTATACAGATGGACTGTCTGTTCCATATTGTGTCTCTAACCGCAAAATAGGCCGATGCACACCAACACGGCACCAATGGTCACCAGCATGCTGATCAACGTTGAACTGCTGATTCCGCCAATGTTGTGCGGTGTCTTCGATTCACTCGTCTCATTCGTCGTTTCTCTGAGTGAAAGTTTCATCAAGCAAAAATCGTATTCGACGAACTATAAAACTGAATCATGACACTTCTCGACGGAGTGATTGGAAATAGTTTGGGACTTTTATTCCCATATGTTTGATTTTCGTCCCGCGACCCATCTGCGCACATTGATACATGTACGTAAACAGTTGCATGCATGACGTGGGAATTCAAAACTTCAAAAGTTATTAGAGTACCCTAAATAGGGCCGGTTACTTGGGCTATTTTGAATTTCACATATTTGGTTGAAACTAGTATTTTTTCTACGTCTGCGAACGCATTGAGTCAAACTTGATTTCAAACTTGGGTCAAACACAAAATTGATATTTCAAACTGTACGTAAATTTTAAATGTATTGTATGAAGCTGTACGTAAACTGCGATAAATGTGTTTGAAAAGAAACTGAGAAACAAACACGTTTTCAAGAGACAAATCGTTACTTTTTGAAAGTTACTTGGTCTGCACTCTGCACACGATTTTGGCCAAACATCTCTTTTCCGGAAATATAAGCGTTGTCATTATTTTTTTGTCTCAGGTGCGATGATGGTCCAATATATCGTTATTCTCGCTATTATTCGCCAAATCGCTTGAAGCGAAACCGTGTCGAGATCGCATACGGTAGATACCGAATTCAGTGGCTCACACGGTTTTGAAATTTTCAAACTGTTAAGGTTCTGCACCAGTGCACTGTACCTTGCTGTCATCGTTGTGGTTGTTGTTGTTGTTGTTGTTGTTGTTGTTGTTGTTGTTGTTGTTGTGGTTGTGGTTGTTGTTGTTGTTGTGGGTGGGTCTGTAATGGTTGACTGTTGTGCACTAACGAGCTTTAGAGTTTAGACTTATACAGGCACAAATTGATAAAAACGTGAAAAAACTAAACAGCTGGGTTATCCAGCACTTCAACAAAATTTTTAGCTTAAACCGCGATTGAAGAAGTTTGCTTGGCATTATTTGATTTTGTGTTGAACTTTTAGCTAAAGCGGTCAACGCTCAACAGTCATAGCGCAACAGACAATTGGAACCTCTGATTTCAAGGATCATCTCAAATTGGCCAGACTCAATTGGGCCAGTCTCAACCGAACCGGTCTCAATCTGCTGAAATTTTTTTTCAGACACAAGTTTGTCAATTTTCAAGACCTATTTGGTATATGGTGTATTTGGTGTTGTGTTGTCATCAAATTGTCCCCCCCCCCCTTCTCTCACTTTACCCACCTCTTCTTTTCTCACTTTTAATAATAGAATTATCTGCTTATTACCAGTTATGAGTTGACATAGAAAGTGGTAAGACGTCGTGCAAGGGTCCTGGTATTCATTAAAATGTTCACCACTATTTCCTCGAGAAAAATACACTTCTGGGCATTTATCGTTCGTGCTGTTGCGGTCACCATCAATCCACAGATCTATGAAGCTGCCCGTCTCTCTGGGCTCCTGAAAATTTTGAACATGGCCATTTTAGACACCTCGACATTTGAGTCACAAACAAAAGTTGCACAGAAAAAAGGCCCTTTTCTAACATCTTTTTCGGGCGAACAACGTGGCATTTTCATATGATCGCATGTAGCGTGTGGGCGTGCGTACGATCGCAGCCCGACAATCGCGGCCGGTCTTAGCAGGCCGCGCAGGCTGCGATCGTACAGGCCGCGACCTCTTGGGCCACGATCGTTGCCGCGACTGCAGTCATGTTGAAGCTGAAATTTGCACCACTTACTTACATTTCTTTTGGTTGCCATTTGGTTGTGTAAAAATTTCAATCAAAAATATTGAGAAAATTCTGTTTGTTAAGCTCGATTGTTATTCATATTTAAAAATGATTTTTGATTTTCCACCAGATGTTGCTTGCAACAGTGAAACTGAAGACGATGTGATATTGCCAGAAGAAAACTTGACTGATGACGATGACGCGTATCCCGATGCTTATAAAAAACAGTGAAAATAACAAATTTTGGATAAAACTACCGTTGTGCTTGATAGAGTCAACATTTTGGCTGAAATTTTTACACAACAAATGGCAACCGAACGACTATAAGTGGTGCAAATTTCAGTTTTAGACGTTAAAATGTGTAGTCGCGAGGATCGAAGCGTTTTAAAAATGGATGTTTTTTTAGATAAAAAACCTTTACCAGCACTGCTTTGGCCGCCTCAGCCGTTTTGTTAAAAATTGTTTCATTCGCCGAATTTCGTGAAATCAATCCCCCCTTTCGACCATTCAATCGCAGATGCGTTTCACAGTACGCTTTCGCTGCTGTCCAGTTCAACTTTAGGCCCACTTTTAAGTAATAACACCACGTTGCACCCGATTTAAGCTGAATATATACAACGAAAAAGGTATTCGATAAATGGAGACAGTTCATACACGCATACAGGGTGGTGCATAAATAGTGTATCACCATTTGATATGCTCATATCTCGCGAACCAACGAAACGATTCGGATAAAAGGATTTGGATTTAGCGGCTGTTCCTAAAATAATAACGTAGAAATGTGCAAAATTTTAGCACAATCCGATTAAAGGGAGCAGTGATACAAAAAATTCCAAAAAAATCAATTTTCGATGTCGGACTTGTTTGTTAGAGATCTGTGCTATTGCAGCTGCCACCTGTTCGAGCTGTTGCAGTTACCACAGGATGCCCAGTTAGAGGTGGTGACAAGAACTGCTTCGAAAGCAGAACAGTTGGAAGCAGCAATAGCAAGCCCTAACAAGTCCACGCGGCACGTCGACATGTGCTAAAACGTGACGTCATCCGTCGCAGACAGAGCACGAATGTGCATTAATGCTAGTGGCGGCGATCATTTCGCGAAAGACTAACATGTCCGTCTGTATCTTTTTCAATATCTGTGTTTTTTGCTGATTATTTTGGTTTGAAAATCTATGTCTGCGCATCGGAAAAACGAGACAATTAATTTTTTTAATTTTTTTTTTGTTGCACATCCCCCATTGGTCGGATTGCGCTAAGAGTTTGCACATCTCCAGGTTGGCCTTTGCGTTTATTGGCTGGCAAGATATGAGCCGTCATAAGGTGATACACTAACTTATGCACCACCCTGTAGAAAGAAAAGCGGTCAGTTTGACGCATGACGCGGCAGTTCAATCAAACGATTGCTGAAGTGACCGGAATCCCTGAGGAAAAACGACAGGACAGAGTCGCTCAGGAAATTTTGCGTTTCCGCATCAGCATAATAAAATAACAGTTTCTTTATCTGCCTGAAAACGCATTGAGTCGCAAAATCAGCCTGCGCGGTTTCTTCAACTGTTGAACACACCACATTGCCACATTGAACCAAAAAAATCGAAATGAGGTGCCACCTTTAATTGCGTCCCTCACCTGATGAGAATAAATTGTGGTGTTTCTGAATTCGGATGTTGCGGTTGCTCTGTCGCAGACGTCTGCAACAAAAACATTCGTGCATAATAATTACTTCACCTTGAAAACGAGTAAGAATATTTGGCGACTGTACTTGTTTTTTCGGCGGTTCCAGAAGTTTGCAGCCGAGCAATCAAAATCCACAGCACGACTGACTGCCCGCAAAGCGTCATTATGATGATGACTGTGTGTGATGATGATGATGATGATGAACACGCGTTATGTTGCGTTAAAAATAAATCGCCAAACAAATCCTATTCCTGGCGAAGCTCGCTTGCTTTGGGGGGGCGATAGTTGTCTTAATGAAAAAATGAACACACCTACATTCGATTTTTCATTGATTTATTTTGTTTTTCTGTCCTTTTTTCACGGCTTTCAGAGGAACTGACGATTTTTTAATTTTTCTTTTCATTGTGTGTTTTTGTTGTCTGTTTTTATACTTGTGATTTTCCCCATCGCGACTTTATTTCTTGCGGTGTACCAGTTAGTATTTCTTTGCTGCTATGTTTAAACGATTTTTGTGATCTTTGTGTTGTTGCATGTGCCATGCTTTTGAAATATCGCATACTCTGCTGTTGTTATATATGTCAGGCACCGTTCAAATATAAAAAATCAATAAGTACTTTTTTGTTCGTCGACAATCGTACACGGTAAATTGCTTATCGTGATTAACACCTTTGAAACGATAACAGTAACAGGCTTTTTTAATAGTTCAAAATTCTCCAATAGAATTCCAGTTAAAAAGCAAGAAGCTATAAAAAATTATGTATCATGAGCATTTGACCACATGTTTTAAGAAAAGCGGGCCTATAAGCCCGTTTATTCCTGACTACGTATGCGCATACGGCACGGTACGTCACGTCACCTCATGTCAGGTCTCGTGTTTTTGCATACTACCGTTCATACCTGCATACTTCAGATATAAACGGACCTTAACAATTTGGCTCTGAGACTTGTGCGTTCAATGTGGCATTTCAAAATTAAGTAACTGAACAGCCCACGATACTATTCGTTCGTTTTGGCTAATTTGAATTGTTTGAATTGGTTGTTCGCTCCAATTGATCACACTCAACAGCCGTTTGCAGCTTCGATCAAAACAGAAGTCGAATCGATCACCACCGCTGTCCACCTCGTCGCTTTTGGGTGTTACTTGGACTTTCGGTAACAATAAAACTTCCACGCTCAACGTTTTCACTCAAAACAAACTCAACCGAAACTCGTGGAACTTTTACCGAAACGTCCGCAACTCACTGCACCCTCACAAACCAAACCACACTCCACACGATCCACGTCAGTCGAACAACAACACCACTCGTCACCGCTACATGCACAATCGACGTCCCGATCAGCGGAAGACGGGTTCGATTCCCGGGTGGGCTATACGATTTCGAAAGGCATGAAGTGTGAAGCTGCGATTTAGTGATGCTTTGATTTAGTGACTGATCAACATGTGAATTTCTGTTTTGAATTTTCAGACAAGGTTCGAGTCACCTTTATTAGAAGCGGTACGGGTAGAGTAGGTGTCACAAAAATAAAACAGATCTTTTGGCCACATACTGCGGAATAAAACTGACTGACTGACTGACTGATGTATAAGTAAAAACAAGAAGGCACCCAATAGAAAAGATTGTTGATATTTGCTTGCTTGTGGTGAATGATTTTTATGTATTTATCTGAAATCGTGTAGTTCTTTTGGGTCACCCTGTAATTATGCATATAATAGTTGCAAAATAAGCGTTTTTACAACAAGTTAGTGGTAAATAGTTATTACCTTTAGATTCTACGTATTCGAAAACACTAGTATCAGTTTTATTATTAGCATTGCTACGCACATTTCAACGCAATTGCTTGAAAAACTGTATATTTCGCGTTTTTCATGGGGGTCGACGACAAAAGTTGTTTTGCCACAAACTTATAAAGTTATTGCCCCTTCAAATTTTTGTTGCATGTTGTAGCGGAAAATCTGGTCTATCTTTTGGCACCACTGAAATTTTTCAGATCCTGTGGTCCTGAGGGTTATCAGCGAATTTGTGTTGAAAAACTTGTGACTTTTCGGGCTCAAACTAACTTTTGAGTGCAGGGTCTGAAAAATACGGTACATACCCAGAAAAATGCGCTGAACAACGTGGTAAAGTTGGATTTTTGATTTGAACTTTTCAAAACTCAAAAAAAATTGTTTTTCTGACAAAAGCCAAAAATTGACCAAAAATCGGCCAAAATCTAAATTTGCCTGTAGTGAGCTCTAGGGTTAGGGTTTTGGGCTTGAAATTGGTAAGCGTAATAAGTACCCTTAGTAGGTTGGTTTGGGCACAAAAACTCGAAATATCAAAATTTAGCGATTAGGCAGGGAACTGTACCGCACCTGTACCGCCCTTATGGACAACACGTTAAACGTTGTGGTTCCCGTTTTATTGGCCTGTCTGTGTGGCTTTTGTTGTCAGTGAGGCTCAGTGATTGATCACTCAAAAAACAGTGATTTCAGAGAAAATTGTGCTTCCAGACAAAAATATCAAAAAAATTATTCCTGCATTGTTCTTTTCGAAAGAAAAGAAGCAAAAATTCACAGCGGAAATAAGCTGAAACATCTCCTTGCGCGCTGAGTGTGAACGTGTGCTAAGGGCAGCGACTGTATTTGCTCCAAAATTCAATTTTTCGCGTTTTCGCTATTTCCTTTTGCATTCATTATAGAGTAAACTAATTCGTCCAAACTTTAAACGCCCAAAACGGAAAGCTATATGAGATGTTTTGTTAAAATATCAGCCCATATCTACCCATTGGCGAGCTACGCAGCAGATTCTTATCGTGTAGCTGTTTTTGGATCACCTGGATAGTACCTATACAAACGATCTTGTGGTCCTCGTTCAGTCGTTTATCGAGAGACCCAGAATACTGGTTTAGTATGGTTATATAGGCACGGAACTCCAATTAACACAGGAATTATCCTAATAATCACCAATAATTACCTACTATTAGCTTCTTCCCCCTACAAACAACAGAAAAAATGGTGGAAAGCGTATCACATATCACGGTGGTAAAAGATCATTCTTGGCATAAATTTTATCACTTGGTGATCGAAATGCTGACGAACGCACACGTCGACCAAACATTATTCTGATGAGCCAGCATTGCGAATGGCACACGATGGACAACACTGAGGGCGAGCGGACGCCGGAACAGCGCACGTGACGACCGAACAACTGGTTGTGTGGACGCATTGGATCACCGCGCGCTTCAGCGTATTGCGACACTTTTGACGGACAAACATCACGGCAGCACAGGCACAGCTCAATTGACCGGCAGGACGGTTGCTGCTGGTGATGGTTCTTCGGCGTCATCGGCACGAACCCAACTCGGTAGAACACGCGACGTGTTGGTGCGACTTCGTCAACGATACACGCCTTGAACTTGATGACACTTGATGGCGCTGCTGCCTTGATCGGCACAACCTCTCGACTCGTTGCGGCTGCTGCTTTCACTTCATAGCCGTACATCGCGTCTTCCGTCTTCAAACGAACCACATGCTCTTCGTTTTGCAACACCGGCACTTCTTTGGTCGCTTTCTTTTCGAAATTCTTTAACTTTTCGACGTTCCTCTGGGTTGTTTTTATTCCTTTCTTGAGCACCTGCTTGCATCGGGCCGCCTTGATCGGACGAATTTTGCAGTAGTCAGCCTCTTCTACAGGAATCTCAACTGCCTGGTGTTTCTCATTCGGTTCTTCGGCCGTCATCATCTTCGGTAAAAGCCACACGACGAGCTGCGGCAACGGGATGCTGAATAGACGACGCCGTTGCTCTTTTGAAACCGACGCTCCGTAAAAATAGTGCGTCATGTAGCGGTCGGCGGCTCTGTGGACGGGCTCCGGACTTTGGAAGTAGTCGGAGAAATAAAACACGTCGTATCTGTCGAATTCTTCCTGTCGATAGACGATTTGCCTCTTTTGTTGATCTGGACGGCGAGCCATTGCTGACGAATAGTCGCACCTCACGGGGCATAAAGCGACTATCAACAGACGAACAGCAACGTATCTGACTCCAACAGAGGTTGACGATGATCGGGCTTGTCGACTCACCACAAACGATCTTGTTGTCCTCGTTCAGTCGTTTATCGAGAGACCCAGAATACTGGTTTAGTATGGTTATATAGGCACGGAACTCCAATTAACACAGGAATTATCCTAATAATCACCAATAATTACCTACTATTAGCTCTATCTAAGTAATTCCGAATTGTGCCGCATTTCAGAGGTTATGACTACAACCACAACGTCCACATCCCAAGTGACCACGGTAGATGAGCAAGTGGACGATAGGGACGACACGTACGTATACCTACCTAGCATAACGTCTTGGAGGCACCCCTTGGGCAGTTTCCGCCACTACAGAAGATGACAAACATTTTTAGGTAGAGAGAGAGTGGAGATGGTTACTATGAACCAAGTATTCAGAAAAGTACTTTTTACATATCCAAATTTCTGATATTAAATGTGAATCCACCATCCAACCTCCATACAAATGAAAAGAATCAATAAAATGGCAAAACATTAAATGCACGTGGCACACCCATGACAAGAAGGGGTTTAAAACTGTTGTATGAATGGTGATTGTTTACAAAACAAGAAATTAGTTTAGCGTCCAAAGTTGTGAAAAAGTAGGCACCACAATTGGACATTATATAAGAAAGTACTTTTTACTTTTTTTGCAACAGTAAAATTGTAAAAAGTTTTTGCAAAAAAAATTTGCAGCAGTTAAAAGTAAACTTTTTCAAAAGTAAAAAAATATTTTTTGTGAGATATTGCGTTACAAAAACACATACCGGTATGAAAGTTTCTGAAGATGCTTTCTGAAAACACAGCTTTTGTTTTCATCGCATTCAAAGTTCAACGCTCGTTCAAGTGAAACCATTCGCAGCTTTAGGTGTGATAATGAACCGTGACGCAAGAAAATCGGCCGTGGTAGAACTTCCCAGGTTGTGTTTGCTGCCAGGTTTAGCCCGAATAAAAGATGACAAGTACAGTTGATAGTTTTTGTGACAATTGACAGCATGCACAGCTGAAACAGTAACGTTCAGGCTCAAGGTTTCCCCTGTTAAGGTCTAGATAAAAATTTCACTGAAGCACGACGAGCAGTTTGATCCTAATCTGCATTTCATGACACCTCCTCTCATTCGTAAAAACGTCCCAGGAAACTGCACTGTTTTTCAAAGTTTACTCGACCAGGGCGCCTATGCAAGACTTTACGATTTCATCGCTTTTCAGGTACGATCTGCACGCGCCAAACGGTGGATGTGAATTCGACTTCGAGGGGTGGCATCAGTAGTTGAAATTGCCGTGGCACCATCTGAGACCATGGTGTGTGGCAAGGCTTGACTTGACTTAGTTCGTCGCTCCGCGTAGCGCGGCTCCCGTTGTTCGGGTCTCGACGCCGTTCACCACCGTTCCGGTTTTGTACGTGATCGCCTCGATGTTTGCCGACCATCGCTGCCTGTCGTTCGCGCTCGCCTGAATAGTGCGGTACCAACTGCTGTAGTCGCCTCGCTTCTCAGCCGTCTCCGAACGCGGAAACAGAATGCGCCCTCTCGCGTTGGTGTAGAGCGGTTTTGTCTCAGTTTTTGTGATCTCTCGCCACGTCACCTTCGGTCGCCCTCGTGCCCGCCGCCAGTCACGCTCCGCGCACGCCATGATCGCCCGCGCGGGAATGCGGCTCGGACTCATGCGCGCCACATGCCCCAGCCACCGCAGACGTCGCAGCTGAATCAGCTGCGTGATGTCGCCTTGAGTGTTCGCCTTCGGCCCGAATGCGCGACGTTGCACGGTTTTATTTGTGACGCGATCAGACCAGTGAGTGCCGGTGATGGAACGGAGCCACTGATTGTCTTGCACTTTTATTTTATTTAATATTGAATTGTTGAGCGACCACAATTCGCAGCCGTAGAGCAGCGACGAGCGGATGCACACCGAGTACACTCGTGCCTTTGTACGTATTGACACGTCGTGCGATCGCCACAGCCGCCGCAGGCTGTGGAACGCCAGGGCAGACAGCTTGATGCGCCGATGAACATCATCTGAACAGTCATTGTTCGCGTTTATTACCGCCCCCAGGTAGACCGCCGAGTCGACTCTTGGCAGTTGCACGCCCTCGATCGTAACATCTGCCGCTTCCCCGGCGGGCCAGTCTGCGGCGAGCAATTCGCATTTTGCCGCCGCAAAACGCAGGCCGACCCGTCCAGCTGCATTCGTCAGAGCGTTCAGGCCTCGCTGCAGTGAGGGCGTGGTCTGCGCAAATATGACCACGTCATCCGCGAACTCCAGTGATCTGAAGGTCGTCAACTGTGGCCCCTCCGTGCCGCTGCAGCCCATGGTAATGCCGTAACAGTCCCCGCAGTCGGTCTGAGCCTGTCGGATTATCCTGTCCATCACAAATGTGAACAGGACAGGACTGAGAACTCCTCCCTGCCAGACGCCGGTTCTCGGTTCAAACGCTGCTGATAGGCCGCCGTATGCCCGAATTTTGGTACGCTGCTCGGTGTAAATTGCTTTTATTAGAGATATTATTTTTGCCGGGAATCCGCCGGCGGCGAGAATATCGAACATTCTTTCTCTGTCGATAGAGTTAAAGGCACCCCGAATATCAAGGAATGCCATCAATGTCGGCCGATTGTAGAGCGCTCGCGTCTCCGTCAGCTGTCGCAGGGTGAATACGTTATCGACTGTGCCCCGACCCACGCGAAAACCGGCCTGTTCTTCTCTTGCCAGTTGCTCTCTTAGCGTCGCAATGCGTACTAGCACAATTTTCTCGAACAGTTTAGTGATTGTCGGCAGCAGGTTGATTCCTCTATAGTTTGCACACTCCGTTCTTGATTTTTTCTTGTGTATCGGAATGCAGACAGACTCTCTCCACTCAGACGGAATCTGCTCTGTGTCCCAGATGCGCCTCAGACACTGATGCAAACGGTGGATTAACGTCGCCGGTGCACATTTGAACAGTTCCGCTGGCAGACCATCCGGGCCCGCCGATTTTCCAGGTCGAAGACGTTTGATCGCGTTTACGATTTCTTCAATTGTTGGTGGCTCGATGCTGACTGCTAAAGTGCTGTTGGTGGTGCTGTCAAGCGGACGTTGCAGTGGGGTGTCCCTGGGAGGTTCAGCACCGAATTGGGTGCTGAAGTGCTCCCTCCACCTCTCTAGTTTGTCCGCTGCGGTTACGAGCAGACTGCCGTCATCAGCTTTGATAGGGCCTCTCAGAATACCCGCATTCTGGCCGCACAGTCGCCGTATCGCCCGATATTGCTCTTTGGTGTCACCTACATTGGTCGCAATCTGAACTTCTTTCGCTCTCTGCTCCCACCAGTGTTCTCGGTCACACCTGGCAGATCGCCTGATTTGTTTCGTTGCATTTCGTCGCGCCTTGCCGGTTAATTTTTTCTTTTTGCCGGACACTGCTTTTTTCTGCAAAAAAGCTACAGTGTTGCATGCGCTTGAATGCGCTGTCGCTGTCTACTGTCTACAATTATATTTGTATATTTGCCGGTTTTGACTCAATATAGGCAAACTTTTTAACGCTTTTGTTGGGGGCTTCAATACTTTGATACGTTTAAGACGATATACTTTACTTTTTTCTCGCAGCAAACTGACGAGAAACTGTTGACTATTTCAACATGAAAGAAGAAGTTTTTACTGTTGTTGGTGGACATACCATTCTCGGTGCCATTGAATTTTGGTGCTTTTCAATTTTTTTCCAACTTGTGTCCATTATGGCAACTGTTTAACTTTTAGGGTTGCCATGAGATGCATCGCTTGTTTCGTGGGGTTTTTTGCTTCAGTACCGAAGATCTAGATGACCGACATTTTTAGGGGGGGGGGGGTTGGGGTGGTACCTACCCGTGAGTGGGGGTGCCGAATTTTTTTTTGGGGGGGGGGGCTGGGGGAGGGAGTGGGACCCCCGGTCACCTGTCACCTGCTAGGGGGATGCTAATCAGTTTTAGGGGATGCAACGCCACCCTCTCCGCATTTTTTATTGCAAATTTACAATGAAAAACGCCATAAATTTTAAAAGAAAATCGCTAAAATAGTTTTTTATAAGACTAAATAACCCTATATTTAGTGCATATTATGCATCTGGAAACCGAAAAATCATGATTTTTGAAGAAAAATTCGTGATTTTTAACAAAAATTTTAGATCAAGAAAACATTTTGGTAGAGTGCCGAGTCGTGAAGGGGCGGGGAGGGGGTACCCACGGGGGGTCCAGGGTTTAGGGGGGTGGGTGTCACGGAACCCCTTCCACTGGGCGCAATTTCGTGCTAGGGGTACACCACCCCCACCCCTTCATCTTCGGTACTCTTTATGGTCTCGTAAAAAACACTGTCTCGCCGCAAATTTACTATCAAAATAACAAAGATTTCATCAACTTTCAACAACTGAATATAATGCAAATTTGCAGAAAACAGAACAAAAACAATGGAGAACAATCGTGAATGCTTTGGAGTTTTGATGATAATTGTACGTTTTCGCATTCCATGTATAGCAACAGAGAACGCAATATTCAAATAACAAACACAAAAAAACTATAAATGAAAACAAAACATATTATGAGCACAAATAAATGAAATGAATAAAATTTAAAAAAATAGAAAGACCATTGTCACAAACAGTCGAATAAGCGTTTACATTTAAAGTTGAAGGGTAAACATAGAAATTGGCGACGTTTTGGCGCTACCATCAATGATGTTCCCGATATTGATCACCAGTCTATTATTTTAGATTATAACGCTTGGTTACAAAAAAAACCAAAAACCCATATTTCTGTCAAACTACGCCGTCATTGGTCAGCGGGAGTCGGCGGCAGCTCGATCTGCTGCTGTCTATGCTCGTGCAATTGTGTTCGTCGTCTCGTGCTAGGCGTTGGCGGCATGGAGCTCGACGAATGAAGCGCATCTTGCACGGCAACAGTCAGCTGCTGCAGCTGCTGCTCAGCGGGCGTGTTTCGCGCGGAGGCACCGAGCAGCCGCGGCGTCTCGGACACGCCGAACAAGCGACTGCGCTCCTGCAGATTAGACAGCACGGTTTATTGGAGTGAAAAAGGTTGATTGTGTCTCCGTAGTACACCGCTAGACTAAAAACATAAGAGCGTTCAAAAATGCACTCTTCGAAAGCTGCGCCCAATCTGTTGAAAACCATGACAGCGCACACACAAGAACAGTCCATCAGTATGATAGAGTACTAGCTGAATAGTCGGTTGCACACACGTGTAGTTATGATGCATGCATTCCGTGTAGGTAAAATTTGCCTCCACAGCAATGCCTGCACAGAATGCACGCGTCAGGCTGCACAACATCAGAAGTTCAAAAATCTTCCCTGCACTGTTAAGCATGCAAAACTGGACGGTTGGTCTGGTCTCAAGACCGGTCACTTTCGGCTAACACAACAAATGTGCGTGAAGAAGCTGTTAAAGCAATATTGCAAAATAACATCTAACCGTTGATGCTTGCGTGCGATAAACGACGGGCATTGCTGCAACGTTGTTGTACAAAGGACGACTGGTGATTTTGGATCTACTGCTCACATCGTTCTTCTGTAGTTCGTGTATTGCCTAAATAAAAAAAAATACGAAAGCAAAACATGTGAAAAGCAAATCCTTCATAGCCAGCAAAAATACATAAAGGCAACGACAAATGGCAAGAAAAAAGACACGAACAACAAACGACAAATGGCAAGAAAAAAAACATGAACAACAAACGACAAATGGCAAGAAAAAAGACATAAAAATAAAACGACAAATGGCAAGAAAAAACATAAAAAACAATGTACAAAGAAAACTTTAAAACTGACTTCAGGAGTGAACGTGAAGTTGCGAACGTCCTGAATGCACTGGCCACACGACGGGTCGTAGCACGGAAACAATAGCGCTGCAAGAAAGAATGAACGAGATATAGGCAAAAAATATGCGTGGACAAACACAGAACATGCGAAACATTGAAATCAAGCAACCGTATTTTGTGGCTGAGTATGTTTTCTTGCAACTGCATACAATTCTCTCGCGTGCAGCTTGTATGTATAGATATCTGCTGCAAAAAAAGGACAGGTTTACACAAACATACTGTACCTGGAGACTCCGGCGACGAAGCGCTCCGTGTATGAAAACGATCCTGATGTTCTGGTATTGCCAAATGTTGCAATTCTCCATTTTCTGCGTTTCTTGTCCTGTCACCAGTCGGAACGATCGGTTGTGACTTTGAATGTTTTCGCGTTGCGTTGTTGTTGTTGCCCGTTCTCGGGATTGGTGGTAATTGCAGTTGAAGTACAGAGTCCGGAACATCCAATGGGGAACCACATCGCCAGCAATAGTTCATGTATTGACTCGTGAACTGCAGTGAAGGAAATTTGTATTCGAGCGCATTTTATCACCAGGAGGGTGGAGGATTGAAGAAAACGACTGTGGTTACACGTTAAAATCAGCAATAATAAATCTTTCATTAGTCTCATTTAAATGAGTGAGCAGCAAAAAGATGCGAGAAATGTTGCTTTTTTTAATTTAGAATTTTTCGCGCACCGGTTCTGGAATCCATAAGCTACCAAACGCCGTCGAAAACGGGCAAAATACTAATGCCCAGAGCTTAATTATACCCTCGGCTCTGGAGGTGGCAGACCATTAGATGTTATTATTGGTCACTTTACTGTAGTTTCTCCATTATGTGTCTTGCCCGTAGCGGGGTTCTAACTTTCCACCTGCAGAACGGTAGACAGAATCCTACACCTACGCTACACGACAATTTCTTTTTACGTCGGCGACAGGTGCGTTTGCTGGCGTGCAAAGGAAAACAGTTTCATGCTTGATGCGACAAATCAAATTTGCTCCAGTGACTTCACCAATTTTGAATTCCCGCATTAAACATGAAACTGATCACCAACTACATTGTACACGCGCATTGAGTTGTAGAAACAAGTGAAAAGAGCATACATACACTAGTTCCTGGAAATGTTTCCTAAAATATCGTTTTTTCCGGTAATAATTTTCCGTTCCCAAAGATCTTCCGTGGTTTTTCGATGGTGTCGGTGAAAAATTAGGATTGTTAAAAAATTTAAAAAGAAACATAAAACACGACCAACTGCAAAAAAAACCAAACCTGATCCCTGGCCATCTGCATTCGTTTCACCGGATCCACTTCGTTCTCCAGCGTCAGCAACGTTGTTGTCGGATCGGAGACACCAGCAGAGTCGAGATCTGTTCTTGCGGCGTTTGTGCTGCTGCCGCCGCTAAAATGCCGAAGACTCTCGTGGCGTAGTCGTTTCACCGTGGCGCTGAAAGTTTTCGAAAACCTTCACGCGACCGGGGTTCAAGAGAGACGGGAGCGTGTTTTTGCCGTCGTGTACACCGGTAAACCCAAGCGATCGAAATTCAAAGCGTCCCTCTTTTTACCTCACAAAACATACAGTCGATCTCTAAATTATCGGCATCAGCTGATTGGTTGGTGATTATGGTATGCATGCGTTTTGTGCAGGCATATTGCTGTCGGGACGAATCACTTGATTTCCTATAATTTAGAGTTCGACTGTATTTAGCAAAACATACAAAAACTCTTATAAAACTCCAAGAACAGCAATCACGTGCAATCACTTGAGATTATGGTTGCATTGAATTGAACTTGGGTTTACCAGCGTGAAAACCTGTTTGCAAAAAAATTACCGATTTCGGCGGTAGAAAATCAACAAGGCAAAGCTTGCGATCACCAGCAGAGTCATGAGAACGCTGAGCACGATTACGCCAATTTGCGATGCAGAAGCTGATCAAATGAAGCAAGTGAATTTGGAAAAAAATTGTGCTGCAGCATTTGTATGCAACTCGCACGCAAAAACAACGAAGTTATTTTGATCCAATGCTATTCCAACGCCATGTGGTTCCTTTCTATTTTTTGTTCCCCATCCGATTTCGAATCCTAACCGGTTTCCCAATTCTACTCTCAATCCTGTTTTTATTCCCAAGTTTATTCCCAATCCTATTCCAAATCCAGTCCTATTCCTAAACCTGTTCCTAATACAAAATATTTTTCGATTTTTGTCTCCACGGAAAATGATCGGTTATGGTTTGCAAAACAAGTCATTGATGACACTCACGTGGATCCGGTGGCTTAACGACATGCAAAGGGTCAATGTGTTGACATCGCGGTCCACGATAACCGACAGGGCAACTAAAGTGGAATCAGAGATAGCGACAAACGTGATACATATGGATAAAATTTCTGTGCGCACTCACATGAAATATCGATTATGTTTAGAAACTAAAATTTCAAGATGTTATAGCCGCATAATGAAAACCGCGATATCCAAACAATATCATTACAATCTCTTTTTTTGAAAAACTTAACTACATAAAACAAAATCAAAACATAATTCAACAAAACGTACTGGCAATAGTTTACGTTGAGGATATCGTTATGATAACAAACGCCGTTATTTCGACAGTAGTGCTCTCTGGCAACATCATCACACGCGGGGTCGACATTTGGGTCAAACGCTACTGAATGAAGGAAACATTGGTTGCTCTACAAAAGTGGTTCAGACTCTTCAGAGCCAGGTTTATCGATGCGATCGTTGTCTAGTGGCAAGGCATCAGAATCATGACCGTGTACGCTCGGAGGATAAAGTCATATAAATCATGTTCAATATTAATTGAAGCAAAAATAGGCTTTCTAGTTGACAGCGCTGTATTCATTCATGTTATGTAGTTTCACACGGCGGTGGTTTTGGGGCAACATCCTTTTTGTTACACCTCATTCAGAATGGAATTCAGCAGAAGCAGCGAGTTTTTCATTCATAAACGTGATTTTCATTTACTCACGTGTTCTTTTCTCCAATTCCAATTTTCCCCGCTGTGATTTCTTCGTAACGCCGCGACCGTGAGAAAATTTACATTCGTACGTGGCCTGGTGAACGTCGGTGAAATTGCTGATGCGCACTGAGCTGGACAGTCTGGAAGCAGGACTGTGAGTTGGCCGAGGAAATTGCTGATGAAACAGAAAAAAGATCTGCTGAACTTCGTTCGAAACATCTCCGTTCGTTAAAAACAAAATAAAAAAAAACATCTGCTAAACTGACCCATCAGCATCGAAATGCACACTCGTATTTGGCACCAAATCATTGTCCAACGCGCCAAAGTCCGCCCGTCTTTGGTAGATCCAACTGTAGCTTGCGTCTTCGAGCACTTGACCACCAGTTGCGGTGCAATGAATTTCAACCTTTGAACCCTCCACTACCAGTGCCTTCGATAGCGGGCCCAACTTCGTTGGTGGATCGGGATCTGAAGAAGTGGAGTGAGTTTTCGAGAATATTTTCATGAAATAAAACAGCGTGGAAATCAATATAATCAAAAATAAATTAAAAATCAACGTACGGCGTTCCAGTTCAATTCGAAAATTTATGGGAGCCAACACTGACTCCTGCGTGGAGTTGTCGATCATGACTTGATTGAGTTCTTTTTTGTGTTTCTCTGCACTTTTTCACTTCTATTTGCCAAGGTCAACACAAGCAATGGTGCGACAGATTATTGCGAAATCGAACTTTCTGGAAAATCTGGAAAGAATAAAAGAAAATCGAACGAAACAACAAAAAAGCCGGATGCAAAAAATACTGAATGACAAAAAAACGATACTGTATCAGAACATGACGTAAGCAGAAAGTGACGTATGTTCAAAATTCGAAAGAAACGCAACAATCTGATGCAAGCCTCAGTGAAAGAACAAAATTTTTCTAACGAAAAAAGAGCAGACAGCGAGCGAGACAGCAGGCGCGCGAACATAAAATAATTTGAGAACAGGAAAGTTTGGCAAATATTGCTTATTATAGCGCAAATTTACCAAGAAAAAGGCGGCGTCAGAAATGTGTGATCGGGGGTGCAGACAAAACCAAACTGTTTTACATAGGTGTCATAAAATAAGGTATGCGTCGTTTGAATTGATATTGTTTCAGAAGGCAACACTGATGCTTAGGTGAAGAGAAAATATGATAAGAATGTCTTTTCTTCGCCTTTATTATTAGTACATACATATCGTATCGTATCGCGGCAAAAAGTGACCAATGCTCTGAAAGTGGTTGAAATTTTTTTGAAACCACTGCACAGAAAAAACAAATATCTGACAATATGTGTTCTAGTGGCTGCAAACACGTGCATTTGAAAGAACTTTTATCAGCGGGCATCATCGTTGTGGTTTTTATTGTCACACAGCGAAAATGTGTTTTTTTTGCATCAAACTCGTTTTTGTGGAGTTCACAACAACGCACTCTTTCAGCTGATAGAAAACACACAAACACACACAAAACACAGACTGAGTTTAAAAAAAAACAAACATCCACTGCACTGTCTGACAACTACAGTGTAGGTATGTATTTTTCCGATGATGCATTATTATTTGACAAAGTTTGCAGAAAGCTTCAAATATTTGATCGATTTTCAACACGCGTGGGCTATGCCAAAGATCTTGGATGGGTGCGGCTTCACAATTCAAAATCATCAATGGAATGTGTACATGCATTACCATGTATTGTATTTTGGTGACAGAAAAAAACACAAACTTTTGATTCAGTTGAAAACCAAAAAAACGTGTGTGACACAATGTGCGACAATCTAGCAACACTTAAACAAAAAAATGGACAAAAGGGCTTCACGTTCATTAAAAAAAAAAATTGAGTGTGAGTGCGCATGCACAAACCATTTGGACAACACGTCATCAATATGATCGTCACATCACGTCAAAACCGTACACAATTTGCAATGTATAAGCTAAGTGATTCATTTCCATTCCGTTCTTGATTCATTCAAGTTCACCCATTGCTCTAAAACAAGTTTGTTGCTGAAGCAACCAAAAAATTACTAAGATTTCAAAAAGCTATGTGCCATTCGTATGGGCTTTATTTTAAAGTTTGCGCAAATCTGAGACAACAAATCCAAAACCGGTTCAGGTTATGACGTTGTCTAAGTTGCAAAATGTGCACACGAGGACGGGATTAATACCAAATGAGAATTTCAGGTTCTGACAGCCCATAAATTGGAAACCGCCCACCGATTCAAGTGGCGAAAAAATGGATATTGAAAGAGGCGGAACACAATGTTAGCGCGGTTGGAATTTGCCCGTGGGTCTACTACTAAAAAATATCTGATGACACAGCTGCACACGGGTTGCAGGGAATAAATTGATGTTTAAAACATACAAACACAAAAACGCCATGATTCTTCGTTAAATTTTGCAAAAAGAACGCTGGTAAGTTCGGAAACAAAGCGTGGTTTTCCGGTTATGAGACTTTTTCACAACCACTCCTGAACTTCAGCTGAATATGCATAAGAAAAACGTTTTTTAACAACATGTTAGGCTTCAAAGAACTTTTCTTGAATAACCATTGGACTCATTTTAATGATCAGCAAACGTGCTACCCGAAAATGCGCCAACAATTACTGCGAGCCGCGAATAAATTCCATTGTCCATCCATGCCACCAAAGTTGATGTTACACCTTAAACAGGCTCGCCATTCTGCAAACCAAAAACAATCACACAAGTGATTGAAAAAAGCGGCGCCCTGCAAACGTCTGGAAGCTCCTGGACTGGATAAGTTTGCTTGCAACATTAACAAACAAAACAATCCAAAAGCAACTTTAAAAATGTCGACACGAAACACAGAGAAGCCATTTTTGGCATGCAGAATTGTAGGGGAAGGATTTTGGGGTAGATAATGTTTTATCAGCAATGGCAGCTTAAACCTGCGGTGATAAAAAATACGTAAATTAGCTTCTGCTTATAAATAGCTCAGAACACCCACAAAGGCACAACACTTCTTCTCTGTTCTTTCAACAATCTGTTTTATTTGTGAGTGTACAATTGTATGCGCAAGAAAACTATGGAAATTTATTTCTGTTTTTCAAACGCGTGGAAAACAAGAGCGACAGCGACTGTTTGAGTCACACATGTTGATCTAAGGATGCATACACAGACGTTCGAAGTTCAGAGCTGCAATGTGTGTGTGCGTTGTTTTTTTCGTTTGGTAATTTTCCCATACACCCTCCCTTTTGTGAGTGATTACCGTATTACCTCTAATAAACCCCCATGGGGGTTTATTTCTTCAGCGACTTCTGGGGGTGGGGGTTTATTTTTTGGGGGGGGGGCTTTATTTTGGGGGGGGGGGTTATTTGGAAACCATTTTTAGGGGTGGGCAAAATGGCAAAAATACCTTCCATGGCAGGAAGGAAGTCGCAGAAACTTCTACTCTACATAGAAATTTCCTTTTACAACAGCCTTTTGTAATGAAATTACCATTAACTCATCCATTTGGGGCCTTTGGTAGCACAATTTCATCATTTTCACTGCAACCAGCCACTGAATTCGCTGGGTATGTGTTTCAAACAGAATTCAATAATCCCCCATGGGGGATTATTTTGGGGGGGGGGGGATTATTTGGAAACTTGTCGAGGGGGTGGGGGTTTATTTTTGGGGGGGGTTAATTTTGGGGGGGTTAATAGAGGTAATACGGTATTTCACACATCACTGATCGGCCAAAAAAAATAATTCAATTTGATTGTGTGGTGGTATGAGATACACAAGTCCTTTGCTTCGTCCAACCCAAAATTTAAAAAAATTGGTTTTTCAATATCAGCTCAACAATACGGTTCGATTCAGATCGGTCATTTGATTTTTTTTGTAATTTTCACAGAAGTTCAATGTGCTCCAAAAGTTCGGTGGTGGGGAAAGGTGGCATGGAATTCCTTTTTTAGCATTCATAAGCGTTGACGTTTATCGTTGTTCATTTCTGGTAGTTCCCAATCGTGATGCTCACAGGATATGGAAACGATTTGAGCTTGTTCCAGTACCACTAACTCAAAAACATATCCAACTAAGCTGATTGGCTGATGCATGCGTTCTGTGACTGTGTATGGATTGTTGTGGAGGCGGAGTTTGGTTGAACTTGATGCATGCATCACGCGATCACCATAACCAATCAGCTATTAAAAAATAGGTGGATATTTTATAGAGTTCAGACTGTAAAATCAGAAAACCACGTAATGTTGCCTGTTCCTTAGGACGTTTCCCACAAAAACGTCACCTTGTTAACTCAGGGTTGGTTTGAAGAAACAAAGTGTGTGCCCTTCGCTTCTGCTTGCTGTGCGCACGTGCACGCAAATAAAATTGAATTGCAAATGTTTACGTGTGGTGGCTTGGCTGCACAGCGCTCTGGGTCGTTCATACTAGACACACACACACAAGCACACAAAATGAAGCTAGCTAGACGATACGAAACAGTGAAACATCGGATTTCGTTAGCACACGAATAATACACGCGAACTGACGTATCTCTACATGTATGATACACACTGGCGCAAATCCATCTGGTCTGGCTCTGGCACACAGAAATTTATGCCCAATCTGCTCCTGGTTTGGTTTTCTTTCGCGTTTGTGTGGTTTTCTTCTTGTATTATACTGGTATTAATAAAACCCGAAGCTGAATGTTCCACGAACTGTCATGCAAACTTTCCGGTTGGTCATTTGACCGAAACAGTGTTTTTTAACTCACTAATACATGAAGTTCGCTGTTTGCGGTTCGCCGGGTAGACGCACACCGCGGTGCCCCTGGCTCGTCCTCCAGCGACACGGACAAGAGATCTTTAATCACCAGAAGCAGATCTTATAGTCTGTGTAAAACATCAGCGAAGAACAGAATATTCAAGAATTGAAAGTATTTAGGAACTGGTTTCTGAAAGGATGAAAGATTATGCAGCAGATGAAATGATTAGTTTTTCATTTTCTGGTCATTTCATCATCACTGAAAAAACGTCGCCGAGAACGAGAAGAAAAAATGCAAAGCGACCCAAAGAACCCGCTTCAGCCGCGCGCGATGGCGAAACGGCGGCGGCTGACCACGGAGCAGCCTCAACATTATTGGCAGCGATTCATGGCAGCGCCGATGATGAAAGCGTTCACTCAAACTGAGTCGGACCGATTGACGCAATTGGTCGGCTTCATTGATTTCTTTCTTGTTTGCGCAAATATTCTGTATTGAGAGAATCATGTGCGCTCCTGTTGAAAGAACGGTGCAAAAAATTTGCGAAACAATTTGAAACATAAACATACGGGCAGTTCGGTGGTTGTCCATTTCGTTCGTCAGCATTTTCCTTCAGGAATTATTGTTGGTTGTTTCAGTCATCAATTTTGCTCTCTCTGAAAATCCAGGTGGTCGAACATCAACTGGAACTGTTCTACGACAACGGACTGGCGCGCTCGGCAGCCGAAGCTCAGAAAGCTTGGTGTTCCATCGTAGAGACGCTGAACCGCGAATTCGGTGTCAATCGGACGCTTGAAGCGGTCAAAAAACGTAAACTTTGCATTTCTGGAACCGAAATCCCGTGGCCTGCGTGGTAGAGCGTTGCACTGTTGTCTGTTCGTTCGTTCGTACGTTCGCTTGCTCGTTCGTTCGAAAAAGCGAAAATGCTCAGCTACTACTATTACATTTGTCAGATTTTTGTTTAATAGTAACCCAAATCATGAGTCATGACTGGCTGAATCGAGATTGTTTCAAGACCGAAGCGGCCTAAATTGCTGTTCTGTTCGTTCGTTGCAGGTTGGCAATACCAGAAGACGCATCGGCGTCACGCGAATGCCATCAGCGATGCGATCGCCAGTCGAACGACGACGGCGCTCGTCGCTCCGGGCAAGAGGGCCAGGAAAGTCTTCACTCACACACGACCCAATCCCATACCGATACGATTTCGGTGTCGGTGGTTCGTCTTTTTTGCTTTTGTTGGTTTTTTCTCATTTTGCTTTTGTTCGTTCGCACTTACCGGTATTATTCCTATCCTATGGTGAACCATTGGCGAAATGGCAGGGCAGTTCAGTTTTCGGGTTGTTAATTAGCAATATTTCCGAGTCTTGGTCTGACCCACCAAACAGCAAAAAATGGGAAATTTATGGGATTGCTGTTAAAGTAGACACTTTGTTTGACTGGTTTGACTGAATGAGCTGGAAATTTGAATTTTGTGAAATTTTTCAAAAGAAATCAGTCAGTATTGGTTTCATTGCTCCATGTTGTTTCTCAAACTGTCGTTTTGCGAATGGAATTGATTAATAGTTCAGTATAAAATTACCAAAATAGTAGATCGGCGTTCCGAGTTTCTGCGCGTTTGGTTTGACTTTGTTTTTTTTGGCGGGCCACCAAATGAAACTGAAATTTTTCGGCAGAATGGTGTACTGGTGCTCATTCAATTGTGCAGTTTTGTGAAAACGGACCTGTGAAGTGTGAACTGTGTAAACGTTAGTGCATCCTGATCTCTTGCTGTAAATGCTCTTGTAAATTTCTCGTTTCACTGCGGGAAAAATCAATATTTTTCGTGTGCGCGTATGGGGTGCGTGACCTAGTGTGGTAACTGCAGTGGCGTGACAGCAAACGGCATTGTAAACATTTTATTAAAGCGTATGGCTTGTGTACGTGTGTGTGCGAATTTACATGTAGATCCGCGTACACGCAGACGCAAACACGCGCGGAAAAAATATTATGCATACACGCGTTCAGGACAGTCTGTTTGTGCGCATGTGTTTTTTACGCGTCACTACTTCGCGTTGTGTGTTCGTATACCGTCGAGTTTTCGGACATCATCGCTTTTTACTTTTGGTAGTGCTATTATTTTGCCTGAGGTCTTGTCTCCCATTTTTCATTTATAATTCTCATTCAATGTCAATTTTAAACTTGATTCATTCATTCATTCATTCATTTTATTTCGCAAGAATGCGGGATGCTCCGCTAAAACTGTTAAGACAGCATGAGATACGGAGACCCATACTTGATCTATCAGATTGTAGAAAGCGTTCCATACAAATCAACACATCAAAAACTGCATCTGAAATCTTTTGGTGAATCGCAGTCACAATTGCAAAACAGAAACAGCAACAATTTTTCAAATGGCGTATTACTTGAACTACGTGAATTCCGGTGAAAATGGCCAGCACAAGATTGCATTCTGGAACAGTGTGCGCTACCCGGGAAAACTCATCGAATTTCGTCATTTGTACTCGAGGTTTGGTGAGTGGTGGTGAGAGAGAGCAAAATGAACTACATTTTCCTCTTTTCAACCCTTTTTCAATTTCATTCAATTTTTCAAATTCATTTTTCAATATTGTATAACCTCTCTGTTTGTGCGTTTCTGCATCAACCATACTGTTTTTTTGCGTCCGTTCGTTCGTGCAACTTCTACTTTTGTTCTACACACCATGTTTGTTTAAACATGTCACTTTGTTGCAGAATACAGAAAAGATAGAACAGGACCGGAGTGCCATGAAAACATATTCCGCCACAAATAGGGTGTTTTATCTCCAACCCAAAACTGATACAGTCGTTCTACTCAATTCAAAGTTTCGCACTCGCTTTGTTTTTATTTAATTTGTGAAAAAGTGACGTGTGCAAACGAACATACTGTATCATAATTTTTTTGGTTCTGCGACTCAATGCGCTCGCAGACCAGTGAAAGAAAACCAGCTTCAATCTTTCTGTGGCAATTCAAAATAGCTTCAGTGACCCGGTCCTATAAAGGGGACTCGGATCACTTTATGTCAATTTTGAATTCCCGCGTCATGCATGGCGGCATTGTTTACCAATCTATGCGCGCAATTGAGTCTCGGGACCAAAATAAAAGCTCATCCATGTGTGCGTGCGCGTTCAGACGCCCGTCTCGCCACACTGATGACGGCGATGCGCTGCAACGACTGTCGTTATCTCGCCGAACGATGGCTCCGAGAAGCGCGCGTCCCGAAACGACCGTCGATGCCGACGATCATGATCAAGGTTGCTGTTCTTGTTGTTGATCGTCCACTTTTGCACTGCGGACCACTGAAAGAATCGTTTCTGAACATTTTCGCCAAGAAACGCTCGCTTGTGTCAGTGATATGTTGCTCAGGGTGTCAACGGACCGTCGATTCGCGACCCCGACTACCCCAATCTGGCCGAGCACTACTGCGTCAAGAGCGACGAGGTCAGCGCCCCGTCCCGAGCACTTGCGACTTTTTGAAAAATAAAAATTTCTTGTTTTTTTTTATTTAACACAAGTTTCCCTCTCGAACCGGAAGGTGAACCAATCACCGAGTCGCTTGATAAAACGGCCGCGTACGACGCGCGCGATCACGAATCCGATCCGTGTCCGCTCGTCAGCCGGACCACCGGAGATCGTTGCCGGACGACCGAGCACGACGATGCCAATTGGCGGGTTGACGACGACGGCGACGTGAGAGAAACAGAAATTGCTCATACGTGTGGATTTTCATGAGAAAAAAAGTGAAAATGTGCACATGTGTGTGAACAATGGAGAACACAGCCGCACTGCAACGTTTTTTCAGTTGTGACTGTGGCTTTGTGAAACCAAATTCTACCGATTGTTGCACTTCCATTTGTGTTTGAGTGTGTGTGCCGCTTTTGGGAGAAACCATGGAAATCAAGTTCGATGTTTTTCATGTAATTTGCAACACATGATGAGTGCGGTGGGACATGAAATTAACTCAAAGTTGACAGTTACTTTTTGTGGACTGTTTTTTTGCGACTGATTTTTTTGATATGATTAGTCAATTCACTGCCGTTTGTCTTCTCCGTGTGTTGATGTGGTTGATATTTCATTTTGCGTTTTTGTGTGAGTGTGACAATGTGTGTTCGTTGTGTTTGAGGAATGAAGATAGACTCAAGAACGCTATTTCAAAATATGTAAAAGGTCTACAGATTGTCAGAAACAATGACCAAAAAATCGATGACATTTTCAGGCAACCGGATCCGAATGAGCAATCACAGCAGCCAGTCATCAGTGGCGCTGCATCAGCGCAGTTCAATCCTTTCAGCGCTGATGTTGCATCAGCAAGCACATCATCATCTGCTTATCAGCTTTATCAACAGCAGCACGATGAAACCGCGTTTGCGACTGACGGTGAGTCGAGGGGAGAAACTGCCTAAACAGTGAACACCTTTTATCTTTCTGGTTCAGTTCCTCGATTCAGTTCAAAATTTTTTTTTCTCTATTTTTGTATAAACTCGATGCGCTAAAAATCAAAAACGAAAAGTCCAGGCCTGAGGCCAGCACCGAATTTCCATTGTTTTTTCGTCTAGCCAGCCAAAACGACCGAGCGATCAAAGTCGAGCAAGATGACTTGGATGAAACATCAGCCGCGGGCGACGCTAATTCGTGTTCAGTGCCGATTTCTTCTACGCATTCCACAACCAATCACAACAACTCCAATCATAACGATTCGTCGGGAGTCGAAAGTCAATTGCTGTTGGCCAATTTTGACGATTCGCCCGCAACAGACAACAACTCGTCTGCCGATTCGTTGGCCGACATTGCACAATCGAGTGCAAACCTGTGCTCGGTGCAGTCTTCATCGTCGCCGTCAATTTCGAAGAAACGACAAGCGATTTCGAATCAGCCGGATGATTTCAACGCAGCCGTATTTGATGTAGCTGCTGAGGACGACATCGACAATGATGATGATGATGAGCAGCTGATGGCACAGGTTGGTTGGTGGATGGACTGGATGATGGATGCGGCTTGCATTTCTGCCGGTTGGACTACGGCGGCGGTGGTGAACTGCGGTTTCTCAGGTGCGTTCTTCCAGGCGGAACTGGAGCGTGCGTTTACAAACTGTCATTCTTCATAACGCTATTTGAAATCGACGCTCCGGTTTCGTCTGCTCGCAGGTGAGAAACGCAGACGCAGCTTTAGTTGTTTCTTGTTTCCCACATGATCTACCATCTACAGCTACCTACTTAGCTTTTAGGTTGCGTTGGTGCAGCTACAAACTCGATCAGCTCTTTCACCAGATGGTTCGAATTCAAGAGGCTTTTGACCGAAGACCAAGCCTTTTGATTCTGAGGTCAACCACATCGCTCGCGTGCACCAGTCCGTTTGAGGCTGAATTCGTGCAGCACGTGTCGCCCCGCTTCAAATCCGACCAATCAGCAGGCAGACTGTGTTTCAGATGTCACAATTGCCGCCAGCACCAATCATGGCAGCGCTGCGTCGTCGAAACGTCAGTCGAGCTGAACAAGCAGCAGCCGCAGCGCCGGAAGCCGCCCAACCACGACACGTCCCCGCTTCAAGGGAGACGACTGCGTTTGAAGCGAACGCCGCGCTCGAGGCGCCACCGACCAAGAAACGCAGAATTGATGGCGATGGTGATGATGACGAACCGAGGGAGTTTGCTGGTGAGTTTCGACGACGGACCGTGTTCAAAGTTTTAGTCTGGTTTTCTTACATTACAAGTTACTTAAAACTTGGTTACAAGTGTTTTGACTTACAATTATAAAAAAGACTGTTTAGCACGTCGGTTTTGAACGTTGTTATTGTTGTTGTTGATGGAATTTTTAGGCAATGTGTTTTTATCCAGGGCTAACCCAAGAAGCGTACAGAACGCCGTCGAGTGGGGCGCCCATCGAGTTTTCTCTGTCATTAAGTGTCTATACACCCCTCGGCGGGGCTCGATCTCCCGAACGCACTGACGATAGTCTAAACGCGCTACCACCAGGCCACGAGGGTGACAATTGTTTACCCAGATGCGTGACCTTGATTTGTTCTGCAGAATCTGATCAGTGTGAGCGTGAGGTCCCGACTTTGCAGGTCCACTTCCACATGCGCCCTCGATGGAACGAGCACTAAGTCTCTGGTGCCGATTGATGACTGTACGTTCGCAGTTCATTCTCCATGCTCAACATTTATTGTTACTTTTTTATTCGAATATGCTTTTCAAGTGAGGAGTTTATTGGTGGTTTTAGTTGTTCTAAGTTTTGTTTTTTGTGCTCGCATGGACACTCGGAATTCAGTCACGTCACGTTCGCGAGTTCTTGTTGTCTTCTTTTTCTTGCGGAGTGATGCCGTCAAGTGTTTTTTTTGGACGGTCACTCTTTTTTTTGCAGCTAATAATGCAGTAAACCTAATGTTTACGTCGTTTCCACTGTCGAATTCAAAATTATAGGCTATCCTGTGATTGGTTGGTGGTGACGTTCTGTGCAAGACAAACTCCTACCCTCCACAGCAATGCGCTTGCACAGCACGCATGTATTACGTGATACGGACACCAGCCAATCACACCTGATGATAGCCTATAATTTAGCGTTCGACTGTTTAGCAACTGCGTGCTAACATTTTCCGACGGCACACACCATTCACGCAGGGTCAACTGCGCATGCAGACGCAACGTCGCCGTCTGATGGACAGTCAGGAGCGACTGCTCCAGCAACAGGAGCGCCTAGCGGAGCGTCAAGCGCGCGCGTCGGAGCTCCAGGAACGGGTCGCACTGAAACAGGAGCAGCTGTTGGACGCATTGAACGCGGTGAACTGGAGACGCTGTGTGAGCGTTGGATCGTCATCGCTGGGGCGCGTGCTCAGAGCGGCCGTGCACGCTACCGACGCCGGGCATCTTAGTGAATGAGCGTAACGTCGTGATATTACGCGTAGAAAATTCTGGAGAAAAACACCACTGAAACCAAAAGTCCGCGATGTGTTCCGCGTCAGCTGACCCAAAACGACCGCGTTTTGCGCGTCAGTCCAAATTGTTTTGCGTCATTTGACGCAGGATTTTGCGTCGAAAAACAACCTTGTCGGAATAACAAAATTTTAGAAAAGCCAATGGCAAAAGTGTTCTATTATCTTTCTTATTAAACGTGACCCAATATGCGTTTGCACGCATAGATGGAGAAAATGTTTCATGGCTGCGCGGCAATTTGAAATCAGCGAAACTTAACGTGTTCTGACGGCAGATTTGTGCAAGAAATTGAGAAAAAAACAATTGGAGATTTTTCTCACTAAATAAATTTATTTTATTTCATATTCGAATTACGGTCAGGCGCGAAACATTTTTTTCAGCTGTGCGGCTTTTCCACACATCATTCAACATTACTCGGCCTCCTTCGTACGAAAAGATAATACATTGGAACGCCCGCACAACTTTCTGAACATTTTTGACAAGCTTTTTAAAATTACTGAGCGCAATATCACATTCCGCTACCAGTGGCAGGGTTTGCTCAGGCTCTAGGGGCATTCATGAAGTAGTATTTAGTGGCCTTATAGCTATGTTTTAACACAATTACGGGTCACTAGTTACGGCTTCATGAATGTCGCTTCAGTGATTTTGTTCTACTTCCAACGGCAACTGCTTGTCAAAACGTTAAGAACAAATGTTGTCCAAGCGTTCTGAGTGCACTGTTTTGTGCTTCGTTAACGATTTGAGTCGATTATTTTTTCGGTGTTTTTTAACATGAAAAATGGTTGTGTGGCGTGGATTTTGCTTCGGTGGTTTTGAATGTTTCAAATAACTTTCTGTTTGATTCTGTTACTGATGTATTATACCTCTGTGTTGTTTTAAATTACCTACCGTATTACCCCCAATAAACCCCCATGGGGGATTAATACGTCAGCGACTTTTAGGGGTGGGGGTTTATTGGTGGGGGGGGGGATTATTGGGGGGGGGGGGTTTATTATACAAAAATTTCTAGGGGTGGGGTTTTGTTGAAAAATGGCAAAAATACCTTGCATGGCAGGCAAGAAAGTTGCAGAAACTTCTACTTTTCACAGAGATTTCCTTTTGTAACAGCCTTTTGTAATGAAATTACCATTAACTCATCCATTTGGAGCCTTTGGTAGCACAATTTCACCAATGTCACTGCATTCAGCCACTGAATTCGCTGGGTATGTGTTTCAAACAGGTTTCCAATTAACCCCCATGGGGGATTATTTGTGGGGGGGGGATTATTTGGAAACTGGTCGGGGGGGTGGGGGTTTATTGGTGGGGGGGGGGATTAATGGTGGGGGGGGTTTAATGGGGGTAATACGGTATTTCACGAATAAAATTATCTTTTTGAAAATCAAACCTTGTGAGATTGTTTCTTTGAAACTGCGTTGAAAAGGTCGCGTCCATGGCGTAGCGGTAGAACTTCGGCCTACAGTTCTGTAGGTACCCGGTTCGAACCTCGCTGTGGACAAGACATACTCGTGGAAAATTAGAGTGACCAACAAACATCTGATGGTCTATTCCCTCCTGAGCCGAGGGTAAAATTGGGCTCGGGGCAGTAATTGCCCGTCTCCGCCGGAGTTTGGTACCTTCGGGTTTCCGGAACCGGCGCGCGTATAATTAAAAAAAAAATAAAAAAAATAAAGACGTAGCGCACAATGGAAACAACGAACCGAGGCAAAAACCGAACTGTGCGCAACATCCACTCTCCTATTCCATGCAAAACCAACTGACACGAAAAAATGAGAATCAAATCGACTGATGTGTGTAACTCCATGTTTGAATTCACTCGGTAAAACATTCTCTGTTGAGCAGACACTTGAGTGAACCCAAGTGTCGACCATAACGTTCTGGGGTCAGCGTCGTCAGCTTCTGACTCAATATATCCACACAAACAGGCACAATGTCAACAAAGCAACACGCTAGTCAGTTCCTCGTCTCCGTGTTTTTGGTCGCAGTTCATCAGTTTACCTTTTCTTGTTTTGTGTGCGTTCGTGTTGTATGTGTTCAT
>JASANC010004719.1:0-27823 GCA_030248135.1 Theristus sp. LFF4_11
ATTCATGAAGCAGTATTTAATGACCGCGTTGCTATGTGTTAACAGTGCTACGCGTCACTAAATACTGTTTCATGAATGCCGCTGTATTCTTTTTGCAAGCCAGCTGTATTTTGTTGTTCACACAGATAATTTTCGGACAAAGATATATAGCTACGACACAAACCAATCAAATCGCGTGCCAATTGGAAATCCTCGTTTGCACGCATCGTTCGAGACCTGCAGCAGCGAGTCGACGTGATACGGGTGTTCGTGCAGAACGGCCTGTAAAGTGTTGCGATTCACAATTGTTCTTCTTTTTCTCGCAAATGAAATTCATAATTTATTGGAGATATACGGCATGGCCGATTAAACATGAGGGCTTTTTCAGGGTGCAAGCAGTGCGCTAAATATGAAAAAAACGCTCAGAAACCCAATTGTTTGTGAAATTTGAGGTTTTTTATTATACGGTTTTCATTCTTTGTCCCTGGGGCCTTGCACACACGAGCGGCAAATATCTTGACATTTTTTTGACATGCAACTCCTAGTCTACTACTGATCTCGCCTTGATTGAGAAACTAGGACTGCCTTATTTATTCAGTCATACTGTAGGTGCTAATGTTGGCGTGGTGTTGTAGTTCTAGTTTAAAGACCACGCACTCGGCTAACACAGTAATCTTTCACTGTCCTGTCGCCAACAAACACACCGACACACGCGAGCTGCCGCAGTATCGTGTGGCGTGTGTCACTGTGGATTAGTGTGATGATTACAATGTGATAACGAAGTGCATGTGCACCGTTTTCAGACTGACTGCGAGCTTTACCACCAATTAAGAATTTGTTGTCGTTGCGTTGCCCACAAAACTTTTGCACGCATCTCCGAAAAACTCGCCAAGCAATGCAATGCCACTAACCACCAGCGCATCCGTGTCCATCGAATCAGACGCCAGCCAGAATTTCTGTTGCGCGAGACGATAGTTTGCGCCGTGATGAAAGACAAAGTATTTGATGCCACCCGCCTCTGAGCGGTCCACGTTCATCGAAAGACCTGAATCGGAGTGTTTTTGAAAATTAAAAATTCATCTTGTTGTTGTCGGGCGCTCAGTTCATGGCGTAAGGCCAGCATAAACTTCGGCCATCCGTGGCGCTGGCTGATTGTAGATTTTTCGTTCAAGAGCCACCATTACGAACGGTCCAGTACGAACGGCATCTACGATCCACCCACGCGCGATGCTAGATCAACCTTCAGGTCGTCATAGAGATGTTATTGAAAAGCAAATATTGAACGCTGAAGACTGAAATCATGAATATTCCAAAATGACAACCAATCGAAATTCCAAGTCTTCAGAGCGCTTTCCAGCTATCCACTGCAAAATGTCTATGCCGTCTATCTTGGCAGGGTTAGGGTTAGGGGCTTTGAAAAAATTTTTTTTTATTTTTTTTTCGTTTTTTTTTAAATTTGGATTTTTTTTTTCAAACTTAAAAAAAATTTTGAAAAATTTTTCTTCTACTTTGCTCTGAAAATTCGATTTATGGCATAATTTTTTGAAAGTTCAAACCAAATTTTCTTCCCAACTTCTTTGTGTGCTTAGGTACATGTCATTATTTGGTCATTTTGACCGACGTACTCCATGTTTTTCGATTTGGATGACTTCTAGAGTCAATTTTTAGCGTTGAAATGACTTAACTGAATTGAAATATCGTTTCAGAAATCGTTTTCTTGCAACTTAGAACATGTTTTTTCAGTCGGTGGTAGGCCATGAGATGAACATGATATTTTGTTGATTGGCGTATGTTATAGGTCTACAATGGAGTTGTGCGATATATTGTTAAACAATTGGAGCGGAGATGTTGGTTAATACCACATCACACGACCGTTTTTCAGATACCCGATAACATGGCCACATGTTAAAACTTGCGTGCTGAGCTAAACTAACGTGTTAAACTTGCGTCTGTCAGTTGCCCGCAACGTGATCGCGAAATCGTGGTACGTGTTTTCGATACGATGATTTGAAGAGTGGGCTCTCGCCATGTGGCAGATAGCATAGCTGGTTGAACCTGAAAGTAAGTGTCTTGGGGGGGGGCGACCGGGTCGACAGGGGTTGCCGACTTAGCTACAGCAAACAGGAATTTTTGAACACAGTCAAATTTTGGTAATTTTCTAAAGAGGAACAACTAAGAACGGTTCAATATTCAAGTACACGTCGAAAATTGTCCTGTTTTACTGTTGAAAATGCAACTTTCCCTCTATGAAATGGACATAATTTCAATAAAACACGATTTTCGCTCTTATAGTTTTTCGGATCGTTCTGAAAATAGTCTAGATGAACTCAGCTCGACGAGACGCTTCGAACAAACCTAACTTGTAAAAAAAATTAAAAAAAATTTTTTTTTTAATTTAAAAAAAAATCCGGATTTTTTTTTTCCCCCTAACCCTAGGCAGGGTTAATGCAAACCATGCGGCAGCGCATAAATTCGCCGATGATTCTGTTCCACACAATTCTGCCAACTCTACAGTTAATGATGGGCAATTATTGTAATGTAATTATTAGCTGTAATTACCCGTGATATCTTATACAATGTGATTCTTTTCTCTGTCATCTCCGTTGTTCTCCAGTCCACTAAATCGCCACTCCCTCGCTACTTGACGTCTACGAAAAACCACCCACCAGTGGCCTTTATGGGCGGCCACGTACGCAGCGGCACCACCAGTCGCACGCCCAACCGCCGTCGCGTCCGGCTAGTCGACGCGTCTGCGCTCGTTTGGACCGTGCTGTTTGAAACGCGAAACTTTGCGCCCAATATGGCGCGCATCTCGGCGTCCGGATTCAGTTTGCGAAAGTCGACCTTGAACAGCGCTGCCTCGCCGATGACCGTCGCACAACCGCGTGAGTGGTGATCGTGTTGACTGTGGATTGACGCGTCTGCAAATGGAAGTCGGCGGTAGTTTTGTTTGGAAATAGACACTGTGTGTGTCGTGTGGTGGTCTGTCTGGAATGAACAACGACGCCGAAAAAACCTAAATTGCCTCATGCAGGTCAGTAGTGCTCTGTTACGTTTGATTCATCAATGCCGATCAACAACGACTGAAGGAAAATGCGATCCTCAGAATTCGCCAAAGCGTTAGAAATAGCAGTAATGGCAAAAGGCAAGAATGAACGCTGATCGGTAAAGTAATAGCAAACTTTTTAAAGACACAACAACTACACAACCAGCGTTTGTTCCCAAACATGCGTTTTTGACTCCAAAACGTCAAACAGGAGACGTCTAAAACGTCTCAAACCAACCAATTCGATCCTCAGACTGAGCGCCGTATTGTCGAAGGATTTCGTCAAACTTCTCGTCGTCGTCGTCGTTATTTTTGTCCTCAGCTTCAATGTTGCGCTCGGGTTCTGACTCATTCACTTTCTGCTTCGCGCGATTCTTCTGTTTTCGCTTTGACTTCTTCTTTTTTCGAAACCGACGGTTTGACGTTTCGCTGTTCGCTGACATCACATTTCTCTGAGTTGCTTGTTCCAACATCCTCACTTCGCGAATCGTCGTCAACCATGAGCAGTTCGAACGCGTTCTGAAAGTTTTTTTGGCAATTTTTGGATGTAACTTTTTTGTGACGTTTTTCCGGTCGTATCATTGTGGAACCTGCAGGCACGTACGGTGTATTCGAATTACGGCCAAAATACCGCATGTACAACACGCACACGGTATAAACTGTTCACACAATGGAAGTGTTTTACTCAATAAATTATTATGCCATAAATCGTTCATGAAAGTCGACGAAAAAATTTTTCAAATTTTTTTTTCAGTTTAAAAAAAATCCAAATTTTTTTTTTGAAAAAAACGAAAAAAAAAAAAAAAAAAATTTTTTTACTAGGGCCTCAGGTAGTTAAAAAAAAAAACAAACTCGCACACATTTTTGTTTTTTTTTTTGAAAAAAAAATTTTTTTTTAAAAAAAAAAAATTTCAAAAATCCAGTCTGTGGTAAATCATCAGGAGTCCGAAGAACCACATATGATATGCAAGCGCCTCCCGAACGCCGTATGGATACTTTGCAGTTGTTTGTGACCTGGATTACCGCCTTTTACAAGCCCTCATCATCACTCTTGTTTTTTTTTTAATTCACTTGATACTAGTTGTGCTCATGTGCTTTGATTCTGAAGAGAATATAAATCATCCGGATTGGCGTTCGATCATATCTTGTGGTGGTGTCGTGACGCCTCGTATGAGACGCTGTACCCCAGCGCGGTTTTGTGAAAATTGGTCGCTAGCTCCAGCGGGCATTGTGTGAGCGCGAATCGTGGTTTCGTGTGCATGGGAAGTGGTCGGCTAGTTTTTGGTGTCGCTTTGTGTTTTTTGGTTGTTTGTTTGGGTTCGTTTTTCTTTTTTGTTTTTTTTCCTTTTTTTTTTGTGGGCGCCCCGGTAAAAAAATTTTTTTTTTAAATTTTTTTAATTGAAAAAAAAATACGGATTTTTTTCCCCTAACCCTAGGGCCACCGCCGCCACTGCACATGCACCTGTTTTCTTTTTCTTGTTAATTTTGATTTTTGTAACAACCCCAGATACCAAAGTTCTCGCTTTATCATTTTTCTTTGACTTTTAGAATGATCAAATAATTCAAAAATTGGCAGCAGCGCCAGCAGTGGACACAGTCGGCCGGGCACAAAAATGTCAACAAAGCAACTTCGCGCGAAACTCCGTTCGTTGCAAGAACAACAGCCAGAAGAGAGCAAGAACAACGTGACTAAGGAAACAAATTATTCAAATTCAGATTGTTCAGAAAGTGATTCTGAAAATGGGCAAATATCAGGTCCAAAAGTGAGTTCACATTTCACAATTATCTAAAAATGCGGGAGACGCATATAAAAGGAGGAATATGGCTTTGTGTAAGCAGTGAGAGACTTGGCTCGACAACTCTTTTCAAGTCTCTGATGTGGTACACACGGATACAAGTACATAAAAGCTATATTTTTGCGCCGCGTTTGTTTTACTGAAAAGTGTAAAACAGTTTTAAAATTATTTTTCACTGTCCTTTCCAGTTTAGTTCGAAATCACATCATGTGCGAAATTCTGTGCAAATTCTGTGCAGAACTTCTGTAAATCAACAATCTGTAAATTCTGTGCAAAAACAGAAAAATCAGAGACTGCAAAACATTGTTTCATGTGGTTTTATCGTTGCTAACGTACGCATCGCTGTGTACACACCAGCACCAGTGACAAAAAGGTGTTGTCTTCCGTTGATTTTCAGCCTTTTTACCAAACTCAAGTGGCAAAACTGTCTGTCCCGTGAGTCGTTGCCTTTGCCACAAAAGGAGACCTGGCGTTCCCTAATGCCTCTGCGATACACTTTGTTCTGGGCAAACCAGTATCAGCGATCTGAAGTCTGATCGTTATTTTAGTGGTTTTAGTGGTCGCTAAATGCCCGAAATACCGCAAATGTTGAAGTTTTAATTGTCTACAAAGTACATGTGCAACCGAAATAGTGAATAAACGGCGCAAAAATATGGCTTTTATGTACTTGTATCCGTGTGTACCACATCAGAGACTTGAAAAGAGTTGTCGAGCCAAGTCTCTCACTGCTTACACAAAGCCATATTCCTCCTTTTATATGCGTCTCCCGCATTTTTAGATAATATTCTGACTTTTAAATAAGTCCCGAAGGTCGAACCAAATTCACATCTCGTTGGTCACACATTCTTCTAAACCCCGGATACCTCAGGGTTTTCATTTTTCGTTTTTTGGGCCGATTTCGCCTATGCTATTTCTACGGCCGATTTGCCCGACATCGTCACGATTCAGTATCTAGAATTGCTCACATAAGAAAACTGACCCAAAAGCCGTGATCGGCGCAATGAATTACCATGGACAACACAGTTTTTTGTATTTGGACCGATTTCGCTAATTTCCACGGCGGTTCGCCCGAAATCGTCACGATTCAGTATCTAGAGTTGCTCACATAAAAAACTAACCCAAAATCCGTGATCAGCGCATTGAATTACCCTGGGAAACACACTTTTCTTGTTTTTCGTTTTGGGACCGATTTCGCCAACTTCCACGGCCGATTCGCCCGAAATCGTCACGATTCAGTATCTAGAGTTGCTCACATAAGAAACTAACCCAAAATCGGGGATCAGTGCATTGAATTACCCTGAAAAACACCCTTTTCTGGTTTTTCGTTTCTGGACCGATTTCGCCAATTTCCACGGCCGATTCGCCCGAAATCGTCACGATTTAGTATCTAGAGTTGTTCACATAAGAAACCTAACCGAAAATCCGTGATCAGCGCATTGAATTACCCTGGATAACACCCTTTTCTTGTTTTTCGTTCCTGGACCGATTTCGCCAACTTCCACGGCCGATTCGCCCGAAATCGACACGATTCAGCAGCTAGAGTTGCTCACGTAAGAAAACTAACCCAAAATTCGTGATCAGCGCATTGAGTTACCCTGGAAAACACCCTTTTCTTGTTTTTCGTTCCTGGACCGATTTCGCCAACTTCCACGGCCGATTCGCCCGAAATCGTCACGATTCAGCATCTAGAGTTGCTCACGTAAGAAAACTAACCCAAAATTCGTGATCAGCGCATTGAATTACCCTGGAAAACACCCTTTTCTTCTTTTTCGTTTCTGGACCGATTTCGCCAACTTCCACGGCCGATTCGCCCGAAATCGTCACGATTCAGCATCTAGAGTTGCTCACGTAAGAAAACTAACCCAAAATTCGTGATCAGCGCATTGAATTACCCTGGAAAACACCCTTTTCTTGTTTTTCGTTCCTGGACCGATTTCGCCGATTTCCACGGCCGATTCGCCCGAAATCGTCACGATTCAACATCTAGAGTTGCTCACGTAAGAAAACTAACTTAAAATTCGTGATCGGCGCATTGAATTACCCTGGAAAACACCCTTTTCTTGTTTTTCGTTCGTGGACCGATTTCGCCGATTTCCACGGCCGATTCGCCCGATATCGTCACGATTCAGCATCTAGAGTTGCTCACGTAAGAAAACTAACCCAAAATCCGTGATCAGCGCATTGAATTCCTACGGACTAAACATTTCTCCTATTTTTCGTAGCTCAGACAAAATTTGTAAGAGTGAAAAACTGATACCCAGTCAAAATGCTACCAACTTTAAAAAATGCACAATTTTGACCCCAAAAAATGCCCGGGCAAAAAAATAAACTAAATTTTCAGAATCTACGGATGAAATTACCTTAGGAAACAATTTTGTTCAACTGTGAAAGTGTCCCAGCTAAAAATTGAAAGGGCGAACACTTAAAACCAGGTGAAAACCCTCCCAACAATTAAAAATGCCCAATTTTTTACCCAAAAACAGGGTCTGGGTAAAAAATCAACCCAATTTTCAAAATCTCCGGGTGGAATTACCCCAGGGAACATTTTTGTTCGACTGCGAAAGTGTCGCAGGTAAAAATTGAAAGGGCGAACACATGTTGATTACATACCAGAAAAAAAAATACCAAGGAAAATAAGTAACATAAATTTCAGAATAGGTTTTTCGTGTCTACAGCGTATGAAAAGTAGTCGGATAAAAATTTTTTCACGGCTCCAAGCACAACTTTGGGTGTTCGTTTCGTGTGCACGGAACCAAGTTTGTGGCTTATACTATGCTCGCTGGAGGCAGCGAGCAATTTTGAAAAAAGCGCGCTGGGGTATAACGGCTCATATTATGCGTGATGCGCTCTCCGCTCGCTACGCTCGCTCGCGCATCCGCATGATTTATATTTTTCACCGAAGCGAAGCTCATCATCAGTTCGGGAATCAAGTTAATCAACTTACAATCTTTTGTGTTTATCGGTCCCGTTAAGTCGGTTCCGTCAAAGCAATGCTAAGAATCAACGGCTTGTGAACTTGAACTTGAACTTGATGAACCACAGACTGCAGCAAAATTTCACTGTGTGCGAGTCTTAGTTTGGACTATGAGCAATGATAATGACGCGACCATGAGAGCAAAATAATTTATTGAGTAAAACACTTCCATTGTGTGAACAGTTTATACCGTGTGCGTGTTGTACATGCGGTATTTTGGCCGTAATTCGAATACACGTACGTGCCTGCAGGTTCCACAATGATACGACCGAAAAAACGTCACAAAAAAGTTACATCCAAAAATTGCCAAAAAAACTTTCAGAACGCGTTCGAACTGCTCATGGTTGACGACGATTCGCGAAGTGAGGATGATGGAACAAGCAACTCAGAGAAATGTGATGTCAGCGAACAGCGAAACGTCAAACCGTCGGTTTCGAAAAAGAAGAAGTCAAAGCGAAAACAGAAGAATCGCGCGAAGCAGAAAGTGAATGAGTCAGAACCCGAGCGCAACATTGAAGCTGAGGACAAAAATAACGACGACGACGACGAGAAGTTTGACGAAATCCTTCGACAATACGGCGCTCAGTCTGAGGATCGAATTGGTTGGTTTGAGACGTTTTAGACGTCTCCTGTTTGACGTTTTGGAGTCAAAAACGCATGTTTGGGAACAAACGCTGGTTGTGTAGTTGTTGTGTCTTTAAAAAGTTTGCTATTACTTTACCGATCAGCGTTCATTCTTGCCTTTTGCCATTACTGCTATTTCTAACGCTTTGGCGAATTCTGAGGATCGCATTTTCCTTCAGTCGTTGTTGATCGGCATTGATGAATCAAACGTAACAGAGCACTACTGACCTGCATGAGGCAATTTAGGTTTTTTCGGCGTCGTTGTTCATTCCAGACAGACCACCACACGACACACACAGTGTCTATTTCCAAACAAAACTACCGCCGACTTCCATTTGCAGACGCGTCAATCCACAGTCAACACGATCACCACTCACGCGGTTGTGCGACGGTCATCGGCGAGGCAGCGCTGTTCAAGGTCGACTTTCGCAAACTGAATCCGGACGCCGAGATGCGCGCCATATTGGGCGCAAAGTTTCGCGTTTCAAACAGCACGGTCCAAACGAGCGCAGACGCGTCGACTAGCCGGACGCGACGGCGGTTGGGCGTGCGACTGGTGGTGCCGCTGCGTACGTGGCCGCCCATAAAGGCCACTGGTGGGTGGTTTTTCGTAGACGTCAAGTAGCGAGGGAGTGGCGATTTAGTGGACTGGAGAACAACGGAGATGACAGAGAAAAGAATCACATTGTATAAGATATCACGGGTAATTACAGCTAATAATTACATTACAATAATTGCCCATCATTAACTGTAGAGTTGGCAGAATTGTGTGGAACAGAATCATCGGCGAATTTATGCGCTGCCGCATGGTTTGCATTAACCCTGCCTAGGGTTAGGGAAAAAAAATCCGGATTTTTTTTTAAATTAAAAAAAATTTTTTTTTTAAATTTTTTTTACAAGTTAGGTTTGTTCGAAGCGTCTCGTCGAGCTGAGTTCATCTAGACTATTTTCAGAACGATCCGGAAAACTATAAGAGCGAAAATCGTGTTTTATTGAAATTATGTCCATTTCATAGAGGGAAAGTTGCATTTTCAACAGTAAAACAGGACAATTTTCGACGTGTACTTGAATATTGAACCGTTCTTAGTTGTTCCTCTTTAGAAAATTACCAAAATTTGACTGTGTTCAAAAATTCCTGTTTGCTGTAGCTAAGTCGGCAACCCCTGTCGACCCGGTCGCCCCCCCCCAAGACACTTACTTTCAGGTTCAACCAGCTATGCTATCTGCCACATGGCGAGAGCCCACTCTTCAAATCATCGTATCGAAAACACGTACCATGATTTCGCGATCACGTTGCGGGCAACTGACAGACGCAAGTTTAACACGTTAGTTTAGCTCAGCACGCAAGTTTTAACATGTGGCCATGTTATCGGGTATCTGAAAAACGGTCGTGTGATGTGGTATTAACCAACATCTCCGCTCCAATTGTTTAACAATATATCGCACAACTCCATTGTAGACCTATAACATACGCCAATCAACAAAATATCATGTTCATCTCATGGCCTACCACCGACTGAAAAAACATGTTCTAAGTTGCAAGAAAACGATTTCTGAAACGATATTTCAATTCAGTTAAGTCATTTCAACGCTAAAAATTGACTCTAGAAGTCATCCAAATCGAAAAACATGGAGTACGTCGGTCAAAATGACCAAATAATGACATGTACCTAAGCACACAAAGAAGTTGGGAAGAAAATTTGGTTTGAACTTTCAAAAAATTATGCCATAAATCGAATTTTCAGAGCAAAGTAGAAGAAAAATTTTTCAAAATTTTTTTTTAAGTTTGAAAAAAAAATCCAAATTTAAAAAAAAACGAAAAAAAAATAAAAAAAAATTTTTTCAAAGCCCCTAACCCTAACCCTGCCAAGATAGACGGCATAGACATTTTGCAGTGGATAGCTGGAAAGCGCTCTGAAGACTTGGAATTTCGATTGGTTGTCATTTTGGAATATTCATGATTTCAGTCTTCAGCGTTCAATATTTGCTTTTCAATAACATCTCTATGACGACCTGAAGGTTGATCTAGCATCGCGCGTGGGTGGATCGTAGATGCCGTTCGTACTGGACCGTTCGTAATGGTGGCTCTTGAACGAAAAATCTACAATCAGCCAGCGCCACGGATGGCCGAAGTTTATGCTGGCCTTACGCCATGAACTGAGCGCCCGACAACAACAAGATGAATTTTTAATTTTCAAAAACACTCCGATTCAGGTCTTTCGATGAACGTGGACCGCTCAGAGGCGGGTGGCATCAAATACTTTGTCTTTCATCACGGCGCAAACTATCGTCTCGCGCAACAGAAATTCTGGCTGGCGTCTGATTCGATGGACACGGATGCGCTGGTGGTTAGTGGCATTGCATTGCTTGGCGAGTTTTTCGGAGATGCGTGCAAAAGTTTTGTGGGCAACGCAACGACAACAAATTCTTAATTGGTGGTAAAGCTCGCAGTCAGTCTGAAAACGGTGCACATGCACTTCGTTATCACATTGTAATCATCACACTAATCCACAGTGACACACGCCACACGATACTGCGGCAGCTCGCGTGTGTCGGTGTGTTTGTTGGCGACAGGACAGTGAAAGATTACTGTGTTAGCCGAGTGCGTGGTCTTCAAACTAGAACTACAACACCACGCCAACATTAGCACCTACAGTATGACTGAATAAATAAGGCAGTCCTAGTTTTCTCAATCAAGGCGAGATCAGTAGTAGACTAGGAGTTGTATTTCTAAAAAATGTCAAGATATTTGCCGCTCGTGTGTGCAAGGCCCCAGGGACAAAGAATGAAAACCGTATAATAAAAAACCTCAAATTTCACAAACAATTGGGTTTCTGAGCGTTTTTTTCATATTTAGCGCACTGCTTGCACCCTGAAAAAGCTCCCATGTTTAATCGGCCATGCCGTATATCTCCAATAAATTATGAATTTCATTTGCGAGAAAAAGAACAATTGTGAATCGCAACACTTTACAGGCCGTTCTGCACGAACACCCGTATCACGTCGACTCGCTGCTGCAGGTCTCGAACGTGATGCGTGCAAACGAGGATTTCCAATTGGCACGCGATTTGATTGGTTTGTGTCGTAGTATATATCTTTGTCCGGAAATTATCTGTGTGAACAACAAAATACAGCTGGCTTGCAAAAAGAATACAGCGGCATTCATGAAACAGTATTTAGTGACGCGACACGTAGCACATAGCAACGCGGTCATTAAATACTGCTTCATGAATGCCGCTTACGACATTTCTGCCTGCTAAATTTTTGCAAACCGCCTTTCGGGTTTCGTCTAGTAGGCCGATGAGGCTTGCGGAGCCTTTGGGCACCCACACAGACGTGCCCAAAGTGTGACGTCTCTGTACGAATCCCACTCGAGGTTTCGAAAACAATTCCGATGTCGCCTGCATTGTTTTGTTTTTTTTCTAAAATGCGAACCTCCAGCGCTTTACGCACGCGTGTGCGATGTTCTGGTTGTTTCATAGGTCTCCGCATCTCATGCTGTCTTAACAGTTTCAGCGGATCATCGTGCATTCTTGCGAAATAAAATTCAACGAATGAATGAACGCAGGACGCGCCGTATACGCGTGCGAATCAGCGCTTCACTCGACGTTCACGTTATCGACGTTCAACTGTCGTCTCGACTACGCGCACTGGGAGAATCGCGCGTTCTTCCTCGCGTTATTCAAGCACATCGGCGCGCTGTGCCAGCGGTCGTGCTATCGAACGGCGCTCGAGTTCTGTAAAATTCTGTACGGTCTGAATCCCGCTGACGATCCGCTCGCCGTGATGCTGCTGGTGGACTACGTGGCGTTGAGGGCGAGACAGTACGACTGGTTGCGCGCCATGGTCGCGCAATTGGATGTGCGCCTTTGTTTGGTTTAAAAATGATTTTTTTCGTGGATTATTTTCTCTAGTCTTCTCTAGTTCTCTGCGACGCAATGAGTGCGCTGATAGAAAATCCGTTTTTTTGTGCTTGACGCAATAAGTCAATTTTCCTCTGTTGGCGTAACCCCGAGTCCTTGAGATACCACGCAGTTCACTTCGGTAATTTGAAATTGCTGCATCAATGATGCATGAGAAACGAGGCAGAACAAAAAATGGTCTGTATTTGGTGGATTGATTGAAAATTCGATTGACTGAGCGCGCTGATTTGATCCATCAACCAGAATACCTAATTACCTGTATTTTCATTAGTTCTTCACGCGTTAAAATGGACAATAAAAGAATATTTCTCGTCGTTTCGTTCGTTAGACAAAAATTCCCTGCCTTCAGGTGTCCCGTAACCTCAACGACCTGCCCAACTTTGCCTACTCGGTTGCATTGTCGTATTATCTGCAATACAAAGACGATCCAAATGACAAAAACGCTGATTCGTTGCTGGCGCAGGCTGACGAAGCGGTCCGTTTTGGTTTTTTCGGAATCTGTAAATTTTTCAACCTCAATACTTACATGCTGATAGGCTGCATTCGTCAATTGAGTTTTTTGTTGTCTTTTTTGTTGTTAGCTGGCCAAATTCGAATTAAAGCTGGAAAGGTTGAAGCGCGTTCACACAAAAAATCCAGTTATTCACTGCTGAATAAAGCTTTTTTTGTCCCCTGGAATACGAATGCAACCAATCGGCTTGATGCATGAAAACTGATGTCTGTACGTTGTAGCTCCAATTGGCGCTGATGAAATTTCCGACACTGCTTCGCACGCTCTTGGACAAATGCAGCGTCGAGCCGGATAAGCAAGTGGAGACGTGTCCGCTGTTTGGCGCCTCCGAACAGGCGACGTGAGCGATCGCTCGCTTCAGTTTTTTTGTTTGTTTTAGTCACATCATTTTTGTCTCTGTCGAATTCCGGCGACATCATAACCATTCGTGGAACAGCCTGAACGTGCGTGCTGCAGTCTATCAGACAATTATTGTAACTTTTTGTTTCTTCAAAAAAAATTATTCTTGCTGCGATCGCGAACCATTTGACCCAGTGCGCAAGATCAACCTGCCGTACTCGTGGGGTGGGCTCAATCAGTTTTGTCGTTTGACGATGAATCACCATTTTTTATAGTGATGGCCGTGGCCTCCAGCAGTTGCTGCTTCTGTATGTCGGTCGCACGAAAGAGCTCTGGTGCGACCACCAGGTGATGTCGTGGCTGGAGCAGAACGTTCGCGAATGCCTGCCGAAATTGCGAAAACCATCCGAGCATGCAGTCATTGACGAGTACTGTCAACGGTGTGTGAGTTTTTGCGCAGTCAGGTAGTCGATGAGTACTTCACAAGTTGCGTTCAGGAAAAATCATTAGCGCTTTGGTGACGCATGGGCCTTACTAGCACAGTGGTCCGTTTTGCATTCACGAAAGAAACATTTTCACCCATGCGATTGCTGTCTGAGTCCTGAAGTTTCATGAATGCGCAGTTAAGAAACCTCCATGAAGCAGTATTTAGTTGGTAACGCGTAGCAACGCTTGAAACATGGCTATTCGTCACCAAATAGACTTTCATGAATGCCGCTTCAGTTGATCAGCCAAACCTCAACTCAATCACCGTGATCACAAATGTTCCCTCCCGCATGCGTGTCCAGACGCCGCCGCCGGTACGCGCGCACGCCGCGCTCCGTGAAGCGTCACCTGTTGCTGGCCGACCTCGGCGTTCCGATCGTGGAAACGCCCGACTCCGGTTCGCTCGGCTTCGACTTTGACCCGGTGCCGCCGGCCGATTCGCGTGCCGCGTACGCACGACCGGCGCGCGCGCAACCGCTCGGCCAAGACGGTCTGCTCACAGCGTTCTTCCGGTCGCTGATGCCGAATTACGATCGGGTGCGCGTGGACTTCTGCTGGTTTTTTTTAGTTCGGTAGATTTGTTCGAACGTTTTGCAATCAAATGACCGACGTCGTTTTTTTGGATGACAAGCGCCTCTTTTGAAGCGTTATTTCCGATTCGAATAAATAGGCAATAATTGTGTCTCAAAATCAACCGATTCAATCTTTGAAAGTCTCGAGTTACTTGCCACATACACGAGCACGGGAAAGGAGCAGCAAACTGTATGATTTGACTAATCGCTTTTTTTATCGCGACCGATTAGCAGATTCAATCAGGCCATGACAATGCAACGGTGTGGTAGGGCTCAGAACATTGAAAAAACATTCCCAAAAACCCACCCGATCCGCACAGTGCGCTTTCGTTGCAGGAGGCCGTCGCCGTCGAGCAAGCAGCAGCGGCCGCAGCAGCGGACGCACAATTGGATCGCAACAACATGCAGCGCCTGATGGAGGCGGTACGTCGAATGCTCGCCGACATACAGCCGGAGCAGGCACCGCTCGAGAACGCACAAGACGAACCGGACTGGGAGGAGTGGGACTTTGACTGACGCTGTTCGCTTGCGCGCTTACGTTAATCCGCGTGCCTGATTTGGAATTGCTGGCTGTCGAATTTCACAACGGTGCACGGCAAAGCGCACACCCTTGCACGTTGAGCAACCAACCAGCCGTGCGCGCAGATTTTTTTTTTGCGGTTTTCTCTCCGGATTTTGCGTTTTCGTGTTCTGGGTTGCGGGTTTGCTTTGCTTTCTATCGATTTAGCCTGTCTATTCTCGATTATTCTTTTACTCAACACTGTGATATCGACTTACTTGACTGATACGCTCGCTCATAATCGTGAACACTTGATTGATCATATATGATGATGTTAATGATGAATGGTATGAAATAGCTGTATTTTGGGCCGTGGAGTGTCCTAGAACGAAGATGAAAAAAGTTATCACGTGTGCTTTGGTTTTCGGACGGCATGTGTGTGTCACGCAATAACATCATTTCGTCAGGTAAACAACAAAGATTCCGATTAAGAATTTGCTGTTATAAAAAGTAAAAATATGACGCTATTGACCAAAGAAAACAAAAGACCCATGATTTTACCCGTTCGTGGTATATTCGAAAGAAAAAACAAACAGGGACAACAAAAGTACCAGTTTTATTCACTCAAAAAACCGTCTACGTCAATGATTGCCTCTTGAATTAGAATATTTCATTTCATATTTACATGGGCTCGAAATTTCAACAATTGACAGATTACGAAGCAACGCACAAATGACAAGAGTACTGAATGGAATAACGACAAGTAATGTTAATGACAGGAAAGCGTCAACAGTCGTAGCACAGGATTAGTGTAAGTTTCGACACTTCGTTTATCATTCGCGCAACGCAGCAAGCCTGCAAAAAACCGTTTTATATGATATTTTTTGTTCATGAACAATCCAATCTAATATGCTGATTAGGCAATTGAGCAACGGTGTCGACTTGTAAGCTTTGTTTTTGCTTCTAAAAATGCTTTCATAAAAGTCGAACTGAACTGAAATGGGCAGATGCAACCGAATCCACCTGATGTCGGACAACCGAGTCAATGAGATCATCCATCAGTTCAGTTTCACCAAGCACTCGACTCGAACAGAAAAATTGCAAAATGCCCATAGAACCGGGAAGCAATCGATGATTTTCGTTGGTTGATGATCAGCTTCGTTTACGCTTGAATTGAGGCGGTAAAAACAAATAATTCGATTAAAAAAACCAAGCCCCACCCGCCCCCCCACCGACCGCCGCGTCAGGTCGTTCTCCTGCTGCTTCACGGATTCGTGCACCGCTGAGCTGACCGGCGCCGGCATCGCGGCCGTCATCTCGAGTCCGTGCTCTGCGGCGATCTGCTGCATCAGCGACGCCACCTGGTCCTCCGGAGCGGACAACGTCGTCACGCTGCCCATGCTGCCCTCCATCACCTGACGACAGAAAAAACGCGTTTCTCTCAATCATTCGGTCTGAATACTTGTGGTTGTGGACTGTGAGATACGGGAAAGTAGAAAATACGGTTCTTTATGCTTTCAAAAAAAACTGGACCCGTTTTCAAAAAGTTTGTATTAATTTCCCATGCCAACCATTGCAAAACGAGATCAATTGAAACGGTGTTGTTTTGGAAAATGAACACAAAACAAATATTGGGCTAATTAGAAAATTATCTAGATTTCTAGCTCGCAACGAAGGTTTTTACCAATTTCTGAAGACAATTGACAACTGACCGAAGTATGAACATCCAGATTCTCAAACTCTTTCTCGAATTTGTCCATGACCTTCTGCACCTTCTCGAGATCCATCGCGTTCATTGCTGCCTCGAGTGATTTCACGGTTGAGCCCATAGTTCTTGTCAACTGCAACGCGTTCGTTGTCGAACAAATTCATTGGTTTCTCACAAAAAAAACTGAAGTGGAAGACAATCTGACACACGAAAAGCCACTTGAATAACATCATCAACCGAATGTTTGTCTGATTTTGCGCAAAACCCATCAGACCTGTTGCATTGATGCTGCAGTTTGCACCCTTGAACTGGTGGCGTCGATGCGACTGGCAAAACGGAGATAGTTCAGACTTTCGTTTCGTTTTCGAATCGCGTTTTCTGCGTAGATTTTCGCACCCTCGACGTTGTTTTGCTGGAGCGCCTGAGTTCGAAAGAATATTTCAAAAGATCACTACAGTGGCGAATGAATGAGTGAGATGTGTGGTCAAAATCAAGATCAAGCAGTGCTGTACCTTTTTCACTTTCTGTTTTTGTACGTCGGCGTCTTTCTCTGCCTTCCTCGCGTGTCGCTCCATTTGTTTCGCGGAAAATCGCAGTTGAAACAGCACATCTTGAACAAAGACGTTCTCAAACACAAAATTTTTTTATGCGGTTTCGGAAACCCTAATTTGGTACCAACCAAACTCTGGCGGAAACCAAACGGGTAAATACCACTGCCTCGATCTCGAACCCGCCCAATATAACCGCGGCTCAGGAGGGTGCAGTGCAGACCATTAGATGGTTAATTGGTCACTTTTAGTTTCTCAACGTGTGTCTCCTGTCAAAAGCAAGGTCCGAACTTTCCACCTACAGAACGGTAGACAGAAGCCGCACACAAACGAACAGACACAGGAGGGGACACGGTTTTTTTCAATTCAGTTGTCAATTAATATCAAACTCAACGCTCCCGATGGGGCGGTTTTTAATTCAAGCACTTTCAACTTTGAGAAAGAGCCTCACACAGTTGCTGAACCGGTTAAAGAAAACGTTTTTATTACGATAAACGCTGATTAGGGCGATTAGGATGATTACGACAGGAATAAGAACACACTGAACACTGATCACTCACAGATCATCATAACTTATATAGCCAACATAATTACATGTGACCGCACAATATGCGTTGTTCCCAATTTTAACACCGGTTGCACCTAAGAGTGGGGGGGCCTAGTGCTACATGGGATCAAAATCAAACTAAGGGTGCAGCGTTATTCTACTCAACAAGGAGCTTCAGTTTCACCCATAAACCATGCCTTGAAACTCCCTATAGCGGCCGCTATAGGACGCGAAATTAAAAAAACCTCGATTTTTTTGCCGTTTTTTGCAAAGTGTACCATGTTGCAACGCATTTTTCTACCCAAGCGGATGTTTTTCAGAACCTGAAATGGTGTGCGTTTTGAAGATCTTGCGGAGCTCTACCAAGATATTAGCTTCGTCAAATCGGATCGTGTCCCTATTTTTTACTGTGAGCTACGCAAAATTACTTTTTTGCATTTTCACACTTTTTTCTTACTTTTATTTTCATGCAATGACAAAACAGTTTCTGACCTTGATTTTTGTGTCAAACAAGGGTTTTCGAGGTCGCTGAATTCAAATATGACTTTAGATTTTTGCCCCGGGCAATTTTTTGCCCAAAAATTGAGCAAAAACGCATTTTTTTCGTTTTTCAGTGTTTTTTGTTTTAATGTTTTAATTTTATGCGTGGATTTTATTAAAAAACTATTTCTGATATAGCTTTACAACCGTTGTACTTGAATCAGTTTTTATATTTTGCAACTGACCGCTTGCTCACCCAAAAAATGGGTAAAATGTTGATTTTTTTGCTTTTTTCATATGTTTTCGTTTCACAGTGAAAAAAATCAGTTCAGAAAAAACTTTTAATTTTAATTTTTAATTCTCTAGGAGGTTTTCAAAATCGCTGAATTTGAATCTAATTTTAGATTTTTGCCCCGGGCATTTTTTGCCCAAAAATTGGGCAAAAACGCTTTTTTCGCGCTTTCAAATGGTTTTTGTTTTAATTTCTAATTTTAAGTGCGGATTTTTATTTAAAAAACTGTTTTCTAATAGCTTTATTACTGCTATACTTGAATACGTTATTATATTTTGTAACGGACCACTTTCTCACCCAAAAATGGGTAAAATATGGATTTTCTGCCATTTTCAGACGTTTTCGTTTCATAGTAATAAATAAGTTTGAAAACAATTTTTAAAACCCCTTCATAGAAGGTCCCAAATGCGCCGATTCCATATCTGTAGGCAAATTTTACAACTGACCCATTATTAACCCTTATAAATGGGTAAAAATCTACACTGTAGTCTTTCTGTTGTCGTTTTTCTTTTTTGTGTTTGAACCAGACTTGTAAATTGATGTTAATTTGTCCTCGAGAATTTTTTACGCCGCTGAAGTTGAAATTGTTTTTGGTTTTTTAAAACTGGTGCTTTTTACCCCAATTTTACCCAATTGGGTAAAAACTGTCACTCTCAGCTTTTTGTTTGAAACTTACATTATGAATGGTTTTGCGTTTCTTTGATGCTTGAGATTGATGAATTCAAGTCTGATGTCATGCACCGAGACTAGGGTTAGGGGAAAAAAAATCCGGATTTTTTTTTTAAATTAAAAAAAAATTTTTTTTTTTTAAAAAATTTTTTTTTTACAAGTTAGGTTCGTTCGAAGCGTCTCGTCGAGCTGAGTTCATCTAGACTATTTTCAGAACGATCCGGGAAACTATAAGAGCGAAAATCGTGTTTTATTGAAATTATGTCCATTTCATAGAGGGAAAGTTGCATTTTCAACAGTAAAACAGGGCAATTTTTCACGTGTACTTGAATATTAAACCGTTCTTAGTGGTTCCTCTTTAGAAAATTACCAAAATTTGACTGTGTTCAAAAATTCCTGTTTGCTGTAGCTAAGTCGGCAACCCCTGTCGACCCGGTCGCCCCCCCCCCCCAAGACACTTACTTTCAGGTTCAACCAGCTATGCTATCTGCCACATGGCGAGAGCCCACTCTTCAAATCATCGTATCGAAAACACGTACCATGATTTCGCGATCACGTTGCGGGCAACTGACAGACGCAAGTTTAACACGTTAGTTTAGCTCAGCACGCAAGTTTTAACATGTGGCCATGTTATCGGGTATCTGAAAAACGGTCGTGTGATGTGGTATTAACCAACATCTCCGCTCAAATTGTTTAACAATATATCGCACAACTCCATTGTAGACCTATAACATACGCCAATCAACAAGATATCATGTTCATCTCATGGCCTACCGACTGAAAAAACATGTTCTAAGTTGCAAGAAAACGATTTCTGAAACGATATTTCAATTCAGTTAAGTCATTTCAACGCTAAAAATTGACTCTAGAAGTCATCCAAATCGAAAAACATGGAGTACGTCGGTCAAAATGACCAAATAATGACATTTACCTAAGCACACAAAGAAGTTGGGAAGAAAATTTGGTTTGAACTTTCAAAAAATTATGCCATAAATCGAATTTTCAGAGCAAAGTAGAAGAAAAAATTTTCAAATTTTTTTTTTTAAGTTTAAAAAAAAAATCCAAATTTTTTTTTTTTTTAAAAAAACGAAAAAAAAAATAAAAAAAAAATTTTTTTTTTTCAAAGCCCCTAACCCTAACCGAGACTACTGTTTTGACCCAAAAGGGTAAAAAGTGGGGCAAAATATAAGGGTAAATGTATATTCGGTATGGGTACCTGTCAGTCTGTCAGTCTTGAGAAAAAACTTGTGAGCTTTAGAAAATAAAAGACTAATGAAAATGAAATACACTAACTAGAATACAGAACCTTTTAACCTTTACAAGCTTGTTTCTCGCAAAAAGCAAAAAGACCTGAGGTTTTCAAGATGGGGGGGGTACAATTCCGGCCCGCTAATTCCGGCCTGAAGAGTTCCGGCCCGCTCATTCCGGCCCGAAGAATTCCGGCCCGAAGAATTCCGGCCCGGAGAATTCCGGCCCGAAGAATTCCGGCCCGGAGAATTCCGGCCCGAAGAATTTTCGCCAGCACGAACAATATTAAACCACGAAGTGATTTTTGGTAATCAAATATCGATGTTCACATGCTACAGTGTATTTTCAAACATGTTTGGAAATTGACTTTAATTGATGTTGTTGGTTGATTTTTTGAAAAGAGGAACCTTTTTCAAAATAATATATAAAAAAGACTTTCTTTAATCACGAGAACCAGGATTTGTGAACCATCACTAATTAACTGATTTTTGTTTGTGCTGTTTTGTATCATTTCTGCACTATTTGATCTGCGTGATCATGCTGGCTAGTGGCTGGTTTGCATTTTCGTTATTTCAAGCGTGACTTTTTTTCGGTGCTTCAAAAAATGTCTTTTTGGGCAAATTTCGATGGGTGGGTGTTAAGCAAATTTCGAGGGGGAGCACTAATGCAGAAACACAAGTCATTATGTTGAACTTGCTAGAACAAAAATACCGTATTACCCCCAATAAACCCACATGGGGGATTAATACGTCAGCGACTTTTAGGGGGGGGGGATTATTGGTGGGGGGGGGGGGTTTATTTACAAAAAAATTCTAGGGGTGGGGGTTTGTTAAAAAATGGCAAAAATACCTTGCATGGCAGGCAAGAAAGTCGCAGAAACTTCTACTCTACATAGAAATTTCCTTTTATAACAGCCTTTTGTAATGAAATTACTATTAACTCACCCATTTGGGGCCTTTGGTAGCACAATTTCATCATTTTCACTGCAACCAGCCACTGAATTCGCTGGGTATGTGTTTCAAACAGGTCTCCAATAATCCCCCATGGGGGATTATTTGGGGGGGGGGGGATTATTCGGGAACTGGTCGGGGGGGTGGGGGTTTATTGGTGGGGGTGGGGGATTAAATGGTGGGGGGGTTAATGGGGGTAATACGGTACAAGCCCAAGGTATTATTCTGCACGGCTAACAAAGCTTCAAACTATCTGTATGAATTTATTTATTCACGTTGTGATTGTGAATAATTATTACCAATCGATATTTGATTACCAAAAATCACTCCATTGTTTAATATTATTCGTGCTGGCGAAAATTCGTCGGGCCGGAATTCTCCGAGCCGGAATTCTTCGGGCCGGAATTCTTCGGGCCGGAATTCTTCAGGCCGGAATTATTCGGGCCGGAATGAGCGGGCCGGAATTCTTCGGGCCGGAATTTCGCGGGCCGGAATAGTACACGAGCCTTTCAAGATCGCTGAATTCGAATCTGATTTTAGATTTTTGCCCCGGGTAGGGTTAGGGGGAAAAAAAAAATCCGGATTTTTTTTTAAATTAAAAAAAAATTTTTTTTTAAAAAAAAAATTTTTTTTTACAAGTTAGGTTCGTTCGAAGCGTCTCGTCGAGCTGAGTTCATCTAGACTATTTTCAGAACGATCCGGGAAACTATAAGAGCGAAAATCGTGTTTTATTGAAATTATGTCCATTTCATAGAGGGAAAGTTGCATTTTCAACAGTAAAACAGGGCAATTTTTCACGTGTACTTGAATATTGAACCGTTCTTAGTGGTTCCTCTTTAGAAAATTACCAAAATTTGACTGTGTTCAAAAATTCCTGTTTGCTGTAGCTAAGTCGGCAACCCCTGTCGACCCGGTCGCCCCCCCCCCCCCCCAAGACACTTACTTTCAGGTTCAACCAGCTATGCTATCTGCCACATGGCGAGAGCCCACTCTTCAAATCATCGTATCGAAAACACGTACCATGATTTCGCGATCACGTTGCGGGCAACTGACAGACGCAAGTTTAACACGTTAGTTTAGCTCAGCACGCAAGTTTTAACATGTGGCCATGTTATCGGGTATCTGAAAAACGGTCGTGTGATGTGGTATTAACCAACATCTCCGCTCAATTTGTTTAACAATATACGCACAACTCCATTGTAGACCTATAACATACGCCAATCAACAAGATATATGTTCATCTATGGCCTACCGACTGAAAAACATGTTCTAAGTTGCAAGAAAACGATTTCTGAAACGATATTTCAATTCAGTTAAGTATTTCAACGCTAAAAATTGACTTAGAAGTCATCCAAATCGAAAAACATGAGTACGTCGGTAAAATGACCAATAATGACATTTACTAAGAACAAAGAAGTTGGGAAGAAAATTTGGTTTGAACTTTCAAAAAATTATGCCATAAATCGAATTTTCAGAGCAAAGTAGAAGAAAAAATTTTCAAATTTTTTTTTTAAGTTTGAAAAAAAAAATCCAAATTTTTTTTAAAAAAAAAACGAAAAAAAAAATAAAAAAAAAATTTTTTTTTCAAAGCCCCTAACCCTAGCCCCGGGCAATTTTTTGCCCAAAAATTGGGCAAAAAACTTTTTTTTGCGTTTTCCAGTGGTTTTTTGTTTCAATTTCTAATTCTAAGTGTGGATTTTTATTAAAAAACTGTTTTCTAATAGCTTTACAACTTCTGTACTTGAATACGTTATTATATTTTGTAACGGACCACTTTCTCATCCAAAAATGGGTAAAACATGGATTTTTGGCCGTTTTCAGACGTTTTCAATAAATAAGTTTGAAAACAATTTTTAAAATCCCTTCCTAGGAGTTCCCAAATGCGCCGAATCCATATATGTACAAATTTTACAACTGACCCATTATTAACCCTTATAAATGGGTAAAAAGCTACACTGTAGTCTTTCTGTAGACCTTTTTCTTTTTTGTGTTTGAACCAGACTTGTTAATTGATGTTAATTTGTCCTCGAAAGTTTTTTACGCATTTGGGACCTTCTAGGAAGGGGTTTTAAAAATTGGTTTCAAACTTATTTATTATTATGAAACGAAAACGTCTGAAAACGGCAGAAAATCCATATTTTACCCATTTTTGGGTGAGAAAGTGGTCCGTTACAAAATATAATAACGTATTCAAGTATAGCAGTAATAAAGCTATTAGAAAACAGTTTTTTAAATAAAAATCCGCACTTAAAATTAGAAATTAAAACAAAAACCATTTGAAAGCGCGAAAAAATCGTTTTTGCCCAATTTTTGGGCAAAAAATGCCCGGGGCAAAAATCTAAAATTAGATTCGAATTCAGCGATTTTGAAAACCTCCTGGAGAATTAAAAATTAAAATTAAAAGTTTTTTCTGAACTGATTTTTTCACTGTGAAACGAAAACATATGAAAAAAGCAAAAAAATCAACATTTTACCCATTTTTTGGGTGAGCAAGCGGTCAGTTGCAAAATATAAAAACTGATTCAAGTACAACGGTTGTAAAGCTATATCAGAAAGAGTTTTTTTAATAAAATCCACGCATAAAATTAAAACATTAAAACAAAAAACACTGAAAAACGCAAAAAATGCGTTTTTGCCCAATTTTGAGGCAAAAAATTGCCCGGGGCAAAAATCTAAGGTCAGATTCAAATTCAGCGACCTCGAAAACCCCTGTTTGACACAAAAGTCAGGGTCAGAAACTGTTTTGTCATTGCATGAAAATAAAAGTAAGGAAAAAGTGTGAAAAATGCAAAAAAAGTAATTTTGCGTAGCTCACAGTAAAAAATAGGGACACGATCCGATTTGACGGAGCTGATATCTTGGTAGAGCTCCGCAAGATCTTTAAAACGCACACTATTTCAGGTTCTGAAAAACATCCGCTTGGGTAGAAAAATGCGATGCAACATGGTACACTTTGCAAAAAACGGCAAAAAAACGAGGTTTTTTTTAATTTCGCGCCCTATAGCGGCCGCTATAGGGAGTTTCAAGGCATGGTTTATGGGTGAAACTGAAGCTCCTTGTTGAGTAGAATAACGCTGCACCATTAGTTTGATTTTGACCCCGTGTAGCAGCACTTCAGTACTAGGCCCCCCCCCCCACTCTTAGGTGCAACCGGTGTTAACTTTGAAAGCAATCAGAAATTGCAAGTACTGGCTGCAGTTGCAAGTTTGCAACGCAATCGAAAAAAAATCAACTTGCCTTCAAGTTTCGGCCCACCAAACATCTTGTCGAGCCTAGGGTTGTTAAACAAAAATGAAAATTTTTTTTTTTAAAAAAAAAGTGATTAAAAAAAAAACAAAAATGCCGATTTTTTTTTTTTTTTAAAAATTCGAAAAATTTTTCTCTGATATGCTCTGAAAACCTCAATTTTGGCACAATTTTTCGAAAGTTCAACAAAAATTTTCTTTGATTATACCTCGTAAAACCTTTAGCAGTCGATTTTGGGCCGTTTTACCGACTGATTTTAGGCTTCGACAACATCTGCGATGAAGTTTTTGAGCGTCCCAAAGCTTAGCCTACCATTTCCGATGCAGATAAGGTGACGATTCGCCTCGCAGAGCGTCCGATTGTGCTCGCTGCTCCGTTTGCAAGCGCTACGTTGTCTGGTTGCTGCTTCGTGTCGTGTCGTCGCGACACCATCAGAAGAATTGATCGAATTTCAAGGCGGTATGTTTGTCTTCACTTTAGCATTAGCTTAGCTGGGGACAATTAGTGACGTTTTGGAGGTCAAAACACAAGAAGAGGCATGGTGACGGTTTGGAAAAGGGGTAATTGAGGTCACCAAAACAAAATCTGCAAAGTTCCGCCATACGGGAGTCATTCGGGAGGCGCTTGCATATCATATGTGGTTCTTCGGACTCCCTGATTGATTTAGCACAACTTTGATTTTTGAAATTTTTTTTTTTAAAAAAAAATTTTTTTAAAAAAAAAAAACAAAAATGACGATTTTTGTTTTTTTTAACAACCCTAGTCGAGCCTTGCCCTTCTCTTGCACGTTTTCTCTTACGTTCGTTTCCTCGTTTGTCTCTCCAAGACGACGTGAAAAAAATCAGAAATCAGTCAAATAAAACGATGGTGACCCTCTGACGAATAAAAAAATGAAGGAAAAACCAAACCATTCACCGTACGTAGAGATGTCAAGAAAAAAAATTCTGTTTTTCTTTAAAAAAAAAATTTTTTTTTAAATTTTTTTTTCATGAAAGTTGTTCAGAATTTTTCAGGGAGTCCGAATATCACCATCTGAGGAACCACCGACTTACCATATGACCCCCACTCATATGGGAGGAGGGTGAAAATTTCAGACTTGGTTTCGGCGACCCCATTTTCCCACCGACGACATCACGTCTCGTGTTTTGCCTCTCAATTCACCTCAAATAACACGGAAACAAGTTCAACAACAAACCGGTGTGATCATGCTGACGACACGTGGCGAAACAGCAACGAGCAACCAACGAAGTTACGCTTGCAGTGGCAGACAGTGCAATTTCGACCTTTCGAGATCCTGAAAAACGATGCGTAAATGTGAGTTCTCTGCTTCTATCTCACCTTAGCGGCATCGGAATTTGTTGAACTAGCCTTTGCGACGCTCAAGTACTTCAATGCGCGAGTCGATCATCACTCACCAAGGCTAAAAACAGTCGATAAATCAATCCAGAATACCACCTGCAGCGTTGAAGACTGAGTGACAAGGTAAAGTCAAAGAAAATTTTTGTTTAACTTTCGAAAAATTATGCCAAAAACGGCATTTTCAGGGCACATTAAAGAAAAAATTTCAAAAATTTTTAATAAAAATTTTTTTAAAAAAATGCTCATTTTTTTACTTTTTTTGTTTTAAAATTAAAAAAAAATTTTTTTTGACCCTTACATCTCTAACCGTACGTGTACGGTGCGGTGCTGTGCTTGTGCAACGTTTGTTTCGCAAAAAGACCTTTTTACATCTTACAACGCAGTGGCCTAAAAATGTCAATCAAACACGAAACATATGAGATAGCGCTTGCAGGCAGACTCACGGAGGAACAGCTCGGACTCCGAATTTACAATGAGAAAGTGAAGTGAAATCTGCATGGGAAATGTTCAGTCAAGCCTTTGCGTGCAATAATAATTTACAATGTGAATGTGCGCGTATACTTTTGCTTCGTTTTGTTGGATTGGTTTCACGCACTTTTTTCAGCTCATTCACAATTAAAATATTTTGTTTCATTTTCAAAACAAGCTGCCAAAAAAGTAAAAAAAAACGAGATTGAGCAATCGAACGAAAAACGGTATTTCAGAACCGAAGATTCGAAAAATCATTGCATTTGCAATTCATTTGTCTTCTAAAAACGTCACTCCGAATGACGTCCAATGCCATTCCGTTGCCTGATTCCCCGGAAAACGTGCGATGTTCGGATTTCTTGGCGTTTCAGGTTGGTAAAATTTGTGTTTTTCAGTTTTAGTTGCTGGATGTGGATGAATGCCAGCAAAAAGTTTCCATCCATGCTTTTTCTTGTTTGCAGCAAATCTTGCAGCGGTGGCGCGCCGTCGACGATAAAGTGATTTACGAGCTGAACACTCTGATCCCAACGGCGTCGTTCGCTCAGAATGTGGACGTGTCGAAACAGTGCCAGCAGTTTTATGAAATGGTACGTGAGGAGAATGTGCAAAAACCACGGGTTCTCTCAAAAGTCGGTTCGCTGACTCATAAACTCGTTGTATGTGGCGGGAATCGTTGTATCTTTGCTGTTGTGGTATCGTGAAGACAGTGCATTCGGTCGTACTGTGCAACGTTTGTGTGGCCACAGACAGATATGATATGGACAGGCGGAGACGGACTTCGCCAATAGCCGCATGCCCTTTTTCCAACATTCTCAGCTGCAGAACGCCTATCAAACGCGAGATCGAGCGTTGCAGAAGTGCATCGCCGACGAACGCGCGGCCGTCAACGAATGGCGACGACGACGCGACGAGCGCGAGACGATGGAGAACGCCAAGATGCTGCGCACGCACCAGCTCAATGTTCGTGTGTGGATGCTTTTGCGATCAATACACACGGCGTGACCATCCTTCATGATTCGTTGCATGATTACGTTTTTCGCGATCAGTACATGTCGTGGTGACCACCCAAGTTACCCAACCCATCATGATTTTGGTTCCAAAAATTCAAAACCGTAAAGCCAACTCCACTAGGAAGGGAAAACGCACGGCGAACATCCGCTCGGTGGTTTCGTCGACGTGTATGGATTCGTTCATCTAATGCCCAGAGGATGACATGAACGCGTTTTATATTTGTTGAACTGACCCGATTTCGTTTTCAGCTTCGCCTGCTCGAGTCTGAGACCAATGTGGAGGAAGTGGTGAGGGAGCGAACGTTGAAGGTGAGCGTGGTGAACGAAACACTTGTGTGAGCCAATGAAAACCAGCCGCAACCGAATCCATTTTTTCAGGCATTCAATGAGCGCTGTAGAATTGCATATCAACCGAGAACTTCTGCGAACAGCTGACAAAGTCTTGGATAGAGTCTGGTGCTAGTTTTTTTTCAGTGTAGCGTGTTTCTTGGTTCTATTTTGATTTTTTCTGGTTGTTTTGTTACAGGTTGTTGAACTTTCTAGCCGTTT
>JASANC010004721.1:0-18109 GCA_030248135.1 Theristus sp. LFF4_11
TATTTTACTTGCATTGTAATGTAACAACGTAAGTCGTTAAGTCGTATGAGTACCTACTGGGAAAATTAAATCGACAAAAAATTCAACATTTCCGTGAGCTATCGATGGTTGGCCAGAAAAGTTGTTTGCCATTAGTTGAGCTTTTGAAATTTGTTAATTTACAATTTTCCTGAAGTGAGAGCCGACTTGTATATGCAGCACAGATTTTGCATGTAACGTCCATATACAACCGCGTTTATTAAAACAACGATGAGAACGAAGTTGAATGTGCCGTGTGTTTCGTTTATTTGGCCGGTGGTGCAGCGACGATTGAGTAGACGGAGATGCCCCCTTGGCCCATTCCAGTGACGTTGTATCCGTATTTGTTGTACACTTGCGGCACGGTGTCGCTCGCGCCGAGTTGTTGTTGCGATTTATTGAAGCTGCCTTGACCTGTTTAAAATAAAGTGCAACAGTGCCTGCAAAGGGTGGACGAAAAAAACAATGAATCCTAGACGCGATTCATTCATCATGCGCAGCTTGCATGATGCGACTGGCCGATGCTGCAACGGAGCTTTATTAGAACTGACATGTTCTCGCAGACGGTGGTGATTTGTGACCCCCCGACAGCGACCGGGACCGAGACGTCGATTCAGGCTTCTCTGGCGCTGGCAGGTCGAAATGCACGGACTGCAAAACACACAGCGCCGGGTCCATTCTGATGCGAATGAATCAAACGAATGAAACAAAACCAGAACAAGACCGGCGGCAGGCACATTGTAACAGTGCTGCATGGCAGTGGTGGTGTCAGCCTCATACCGGTTTGCCTCGACGTGACTGTGAGTGCGACTTTCGCTTGCGGCGCCGTCGACAGCAGCCACTGATGGACATGAATGATGATGCAGCAACGGCCGACACCAACGCACATGAACACCAAAACAGCAACATGATGACAAACGAATATGTGCAGTGACGGGCGAAGATGTTTCGGTTACGATTCAGTAGCTTGTGGTTTTTGAAAAAGGTGTGAAATAAGCTGTCCCAAAAAATGCACGACTCATATACTCTGCCTTCTGTTGTTCACTGGTTGATTGCATGAACACAATCTTCCAATCGATTTCATCAGACAACAAACACACACATTTGAACCTCACAAACATTTGCATATACGTAGCATCATCAATTTCACAGAAACAAAACGAAAGCCTGGCAAACAAGCGAGTTTCTGCGATCACAATCGGATGAAGTGCTCCTTGGCGAGTGTCGTCCACTGAGTTTCCTCGAGGAACATCACCTCAAAGAGTGCATCGGCAAAGTCTTTGTAGTAGGTGCACGCACGCTCACAGTCCGCGTTGAAATTGAACTCGAGCAGGACGGGCTGCATGCTGCCATCGGGCGTGGGCGTTGAACACTCGTTTTCTGCAATGAGAACCATGGGAAAACAAACAGCGACTCTGGGGAATCGTCGAAAAGGTGCTAACCAGAGATCCCTGCCTGCAATGCAACTTAGTCACATGCTTCCATTGACAGACAATAAGTACAGTCAGTCTGCGCACACAATTTCATAATGTGTGGTGACCAAAAACACGGAGACAAGTTCCAACAAAGTGACGCGAGAGCAATCAGTTCAGTAGATCTGGTAAACTCCTTGCCAAAAAGACAGTCTACTTACACTGTGATGTTGCACAGTCGCACACAGACACGCACGCGTGTGTGCAAGTGCAACGTGACAGTGTTGGGGAACCGCATGCACGGTGCGCAGACTATGCACGCGGATCGAATCAATGCTCACAAGCGAGCGTCATCCTACCGTCATCGTGCGCATACTGCAGCATCATGTCGACGCCGTACATTGCGCGCGCACGCTCACAGTGCTGCAGACCGCAGGGCGCCGGCAGGCTGGCAACAGCAGTGACAGCCGCCTTCATCGTGTCATGCAACTGACGCTGCAGCTCGTGCCAGCCGACGTGCGGGTATTGCCGCTCAAACTCCTCAATGAACTGCTCGCAGCGCATCTGCACCGAATACTGATGCATCGTACACTTGGTTACTCGTCACGGTGGTTTATTGAAAAGGAACTCATAAATTGTCTTCGTTCAGCGACAGGGACAATTTCTGCATTTGGTTTTTTTATTGGCATTAATTGCATTTATTGGCATCAAAACAATGAAATGTTCGAACCACATGACTTGAACACCAATCAGCTCATCAAAGACAAAAGCGTCGTGGTCGTCAGTAATGAATACCTCCAGCATCTGCTCCGGTTTTGTGTAATTGTGCACCGTGAAATGCGTGTCGTAGTCATCGTAGTCGTCCAGTTGAAACTCGCTGCAGTATAAGATAGTTACAAACCAGGTGCCATATAAACCACCTTGGCACATTATGCCAATCAGCCAACAACGAAAACTCAAAATGGTATGCAACTCAAACATTTGAATCTGACACGTTGCACGGCATGCTCGTTGCACCAATCAGTGACCGAAATTCCAAAGCAGCCAATCAGTTCGTCAATGAAAGTGCTGCATGTTCGGCGAATCCAACCGATTTGCAAATCGCAGCCAGAATCGCTTGTAGACACGCAGATCAAGCGGCTGCACGCAGCGCACAGCGAGAATGAAGCGCATGTCGAACTTGACCGCGTCGCCAGTGTCCGGTCGCCGGAGCAACACCGGCCGCTCCACGTATTTGCAGGCGATCTGTGCAACAACGCCACACAATCCTTTCAATCGCACACACAACAGTGCTTCGTTCACATTGTAAATTTGTCGTTTCACACACCTTTGGCCCGCTGTCGATCAGCCTGATGATCAAGGCCAGATCGTCGGTCACCGTTGAATCGAGTGATCGAGCCAAATTCCACGGCTTCACGATCCACACGTTTCGATCAGTCGCTCTGAAGCAGAACAGCTAAAAATTGTAAGATGTGGTCTATTGATAAGGACAAGGATTTTTAGGTGTGCAGGGTGATGAAAAATGTTCAATTTTCAAAACGCTTCGATCTCGCGACTGCATCGATGTCTGAAGCTGACATTCACATCACTTCTTAGTTTTCTTCACTAAAAAAACCCTGGTTAAGGAAAAATTGGCACATAAACCCGAACTAATAAACAGAAACAAGTCGCTTTTCGTGAAAGTACTCCACACTGTGCACAATGACCAACGCTGACCTCTGTTGAAAATGCGCGACAAACTCAGCGAGCTCGGTTTGCAGGTTGTACGTCAGCGGATACCACCGCGGGTACATCTGCTCGGCACGTCCAATCTGGCCGCTCGTCGATCGAGCACGCGCCAGCCGGAGCGCAGCAGCAAGCAGATCCTTCACGGTCAACACCGACTCGCCCGGCAGTTGGTTCACCAAGCAGCTCAGTGAGCTGGAAAGACGCTGTGCCAAAACGTTACCACATCTGATCTGATCAACCATCATGTTGCTGCAATCAACTCACCATTGTGTTAATACAGCTCGACTATACTATTCAGTTAGAATGAAGAAAGCTGCTGGCGCACCTATAATCGTGGAAATGCTCCCTGAGCCAGAGAACGTCCGCGTCTTCTCTCGCAGTGACGAGTTTGAATCGCTCACGACGCAGGTGTTTCACGAGTTGATCGTCTTCAGCGTAAATGCACAACGTCTCGCCGACTGGCTTCATCGGCGGCGCCGTGGCAGCGTCGAACGCGCTGTCGGCGGTGCGCATGCTCTGCACGATCCAAGGCACACTCACAATAACGCACGTTCGCCGGTATGTATTTGGTGATGGGGTCTCGCGTGTATGGTACACGAATCGTACTCATGTCAAAAACAAAGTGCAACAAACCTTTTTCGGTGGTTGACAGAGCAGCGTGTTTTCAATGATTTCAACGAAAATAAAATTAAGAGGTCAGTTTTTTGTTACAAAAAAACCTTGTTTGAAATTGCCAACAATTTTGCTTTGAAACAAAACTCCAAACGGATTGCAGATTGCTATCGAACTACTGACCATATACGAGCGAGTACTTCATTTGCTAACAGGATTGCTAGCATAAATCGGCCATTTCTAAAAGCCGTCCACAAACAGCCAGCAATGATGCCGCCCCCCCCACCGTGAAGTGCTGCGTCGTCGGCAACGGCGGGATGCTGGAGCGCTCGCTGAAGTCACGCTGCAGCCACGGGTACATCAGCAGCGGCAGCAGACGCTCCGGGCGCCCGTCGACGTAGTTGCGCGTGATTTCTTCTGCAAGCAAACGCAGCGACGTTCGCTAAGTTTATTTTACTCCTATTTTCAGCACACACACACACCCGCACCGAATTCGGTGACTCCGATCCGATGGCAGCAAACTACGGTCGGTTTCAGAGTTCAGTTTCAGTTGGACAGCTCACCACCAGTCGTCACGTGAGAGGGACAGACTGGGCGGATGCACAAACGCAACGTCGACAGAGGCAGTTTGCAAGCGACTTAGTGTTCCACCGCAAATATGAGAACGTACCGTCTTCGCTGATGTTTGCGACGGGGAACATGAGCGTGTACGCGGCGCCGGCGCTGATGGCGACGTCCAGGAACGGCACGAGACGCACGTTTGGAGTGTCGCTGTGGCCGATGCGAGCGCCGAACTCGTCCAGCACGTACCAGACTGGCTGACGCTGCTCGACGCTCTGCACGACAAACGAGCAATGAGCGACTGCCACTAGTGACTACCGGTGTGGACAATGTCGGTTGCCAAATCACCGAAACTGGCTGGCTGTCTGGATGTGCACCCAGCTTAAGGCGGAAACACCATTTAGTTGTTCGTCCGTACGCACAAACGTCGTTCTAAATCCCGTGCGCAAACTAATCGTGTCCGTAATGCATTAAGATAGCACACACGACACGATTTCTAAATCGCGTGGCCATTTTTTACGTGTCGTGTCCGTGCGTGCGCACAAAAAACTAATTGCTAAACGCGCCTTTATTGGAACCTGTTTCCTTGTGCATTTGCCTGACGCTTATGAGCGCCGAATAAAACGAAACGAAACCGACTGTGCAACTGAGATAAACAAGCAAATGGCATTTGAAACGGTTTTCCACACATCTATTGCATTTTGCCGTCATTATTCTACTTGTCCACTAAAATTTAACGCAACGAGTCAGCTGACGCAAGCTGACGCAACCATGTCTATACCAGTTTATCGCTGTTCACAGAGTACGTGTGCGCGTATTTCGGGAGTTCAGCCATGATCTCCTTGGCCAGTTGTTCTGGTGCAACGTCGTCAAATGGGATCCGTACCATCTGCGCCATGCGCTGGAGCAGACCTGCAATTCCGAATGCTCCAGCGAGTAAAAAATAACCGTTTTTTGTTTGAAAGAAAAAACTGTTTTGCTGAAGTGAAGAACATGCACCGGGAATCGAAAGCAGATGCGAGCGCGCGTCACGCCAACGAAATGTCCACGCATGGTCGATCAGAAAAATGCTGAAACACGCATCATTGAAGCAACGATCGAAAATACGCTCGCATTGAACGGAATGAAATTCTGCAAGCTAGCCTTCTTTCCTATAACCTTATGGCAGCGCTTCAGATCTGTGAAATCAACCACGCACTTAGGCGCCTTAATCGATGGCATACCATGAAAAAACCGGGATTCGGTCAAAATGCAGCAAAAAAAATGAGAAATCTCATGAGACACGTGCTGCGAAAGTGGCGCTGAGCAAAATCGATGCAACAAACGCGTTTGGATCGGTGGTTGAAATCGGTCTAGTACTTAGCACCGTGTACGTTGGTGTGCCCTCGAGCGACACTGGCTCCTGTGCCAGGCAGAAATAGTCGCCTGCGTCGAAACTCTACAAAAACACTGCGCTTGAGCAGATGAACAGATTTGGCAGGCGGTCGCGTATATAACCGGATGAACTGCATCATCTCGATCACATCGACACATAGCAATTCGTTATTTCCAAAAGTCAACAAACAGCATGAACAGAGTTTTACGCAGGTTATTCCGTTTTACATTTTCGACGTGCATTAGATCACCCTCCTGCAACTGTTCGTCATACCGCAATGCAGAAAGCCATCGATACAATCAATTTACATTGTTTTGCGTTCTTCAGCACAAGCGGCCAATCAGCGAGTTGCCCTGGTGCATCATTCGCAGTGCCCACCCCTTAACTGACCTGCATGGATATCTTCTCGTAGATCGTCTCATCGTAGCGCTCCGGCACGAGCGACGCTCTCAGCTGCGGCCTGTTGATGATCAGCCAGTCCTCAAACGTCACCGCTTCCGGTGTTGTTTCGTCCGTGGCCATCGCTCGCAATCAATCAATCAATCACAGGCTAACAATCAATCACTATCAAGCAATCAATCAATCACTAACACGGCTGTGCCATTGATTCAGCATTCAACAAACACAACACAATATCAGTACTGGCGGAGTCGCGCAAAAAACGGGTTTTTGCTCACCCAGTCAAAAGTAATGAAAGTCACGAGTGAAGTTTCTTTCTTGTGCCCTTTCATTGGCAACAACAACCACCAACATGAACTAGCAACAACGTTAGCATGTTACACAAAAGTACAAATCACCAAACATATGTATGTACAACATGAAACGATCGCACACAAGTGTCGAACTCGCGAACGCAAAACAATGTTATAGTTTTGTTGACATTTTAGCAACCAGAAATTGGTTTGCTGGTTGGTACCACATTGAAAGGCAGCCAGCTGTGGTCTGCGTTGCTACTGAAATCCAGTCCAGCTAAGCTACGATTTCTAATTTAGTGAAATAGTTGAATTTGTGCAGGCGTTTAGCAAAGTTTTTATGACGCTATATCTTTGATATATCTTTTTTTAAAAGGCGTTGGTGTTTTTCTGGTCTTTTTCTGGTGATTTTTTTGAAAAATTGGTCTGGATAAACCGCTAAATTCTTTTGAAGCGTTCGCTTCGTTTGGTCTGACAGTCAACAACAGTCATGCAAATGAGGTGCCGGTGCTATGTGACGCTAAGTTGACAAACAGTGAAAGAGGAACGAGTAAAATGAGCACAACTTTGAAACTGTCATACAAAATGTTCTATTTTGTTTTTCTTGAAAGTTCAAATAAAACAGAAACAACAAATCGTGAAAGTAAAACGGATAAAGAAAGTTAGTTCATGAAGGCACAAAAGTCACACAGGAAAATCACACAAAGCAGACAACCAACCACTGAGCTTTGAAAAACTTTGAAAAAAAACATCTAAGGCCAAATGAAAACGTCAGAAAAAGGACATCAGCAATAAAACAACAACGTAAACGTTCTAAAACGTTTAGAAAAGTCACTGAACAATCCCAACGTCTATAATCAAAAACCAGAACTAAATGAGGCACTGACAATCGGCAACTGTGTAACTGGTAATGGATTGTGTATCGGTCAAAAAGTGTAAGTTTAAAGGCCGCAATTGTAACAACAAACTGTTAGACACAAACGAAAACGTGCATTAAAACTGACAAAAAACACTAACTTGAAGGCACCAACGTTTAGAAAAACAAAAAGAACGTTTCTGCAACCTGTTCTGTCAAACTCGCACGTGCAAGTGCAATACCGAAAAATGCTTGGACCGGAGATCCAGCTTCGAGATTTCATGAATATTTGCAATAAAGTGTCATTTTCGCGACAAGACACCAGAAATGCTGCAGATGAAAATGGCGGCCGCGATCACGTTCAGCAGCAAGTGGAAACGCTGCAGCACCAGCGAGCTCTCAGCGAAACGGTAATTCAACGCACCGAACTGAAAACAAAACCGAAGTCGCGGATTTTTTTTAGCTTGCACAATTGAACGTTAGCATTCCAATTCTATTCTAGGCCGAATCAAACATAGCACGCAGCCTTTGCGTTTCATGAATGTCAGCACCGCAGCAAATCAGCCAACAGAATTTTTCAGATGTATAAAGAGTCCTATTTACGCGTAAAACCGCACAGCCACCAGCTGCCTCTCATGCCGATGCGACTGAAATCAGACGAATCAAAGTACTTCCCGTCCCGCTGAGCAACAAACCGATCAACAATGAAAAAAACAACTGCTCGCCAATGCGACCGCACGCACCCATCCGCCGTGTTCGGCGATCCAGTTGGCAATGCGCTCGCCGACAATGAACTGCGCGATCCACTGAATCACGGGCGTCACGAAGTCGGTGATGCCGTGGCGGAACAACGCGATCACCATACGATAGCCGAAACACAACAGCGCCACCACACGACCCCACTCGATGGCGTCGTGCTCGAACAGACTGCAAGCAAAGCCGTTCCAAACAAAACATTGGCGGGGTTTTTAAAAGTAGCTGAGCTGACTGAGTCGCTGCCTTATTTAGCTGAATCTGAATGATGCAAATGATGCCAATCTGCGTCCATTGTAATCTGGAACACCGAAATTCAGATAGCTTGCAATCATGACGACAACGAAACCACAGCAAAACAGTAAACACAAGAAAAAACAAGATGAAAATGCGAATTATTGGCGAACCGTCGTGCGACGTTTTTGAACGTTTCGTACGCCTGCACGGCGCGTTGACTGAGCGTACGAAAGCGCAGAATCGACGGCAGCACACTGGCGACCATGCCGTCCAGCTCGCGGCCGTACGTGCGCTGGAATTCGTCGCCAAGGTGCGCCAGACGACGCCCAATCTGCGTGTGCTGACTGCAATCGAAAGTCAGCATTTGGCATTGAACACAGTTGACAACAACGAATCGCTGTTTCGCTGCACTGCAATTTGACTCAACACAAAACCACGCCACTCAACAAGTCGATTTCAATTGTTGTCAATGCAAACCATCGCTGAAGCGTTTGATTGTCTCCTCCGGAAAATTCAGTTGCGCAGCAAATTCAGCAAGGGCAACACCCAGTATAGATACACACTTGAGCGGATCAGCAAACTGATAGAACTCTGGAATGGTTGGCGTTGACACGACCCAGGACGGCGGCGACGTGTCGTCCGCTGCGCTCGCGTCTTCTCTCGGCTCACCAAACTGATGACGCATGTCGAGGTTGTACGACGACACCATGAAACCCTGCACCACGTTCACCGTTTGCTCGCCCACTTCTTCGGGACTGCTGCAACAAAACACAAGGTGACACGATGTGGAATGAATAAGACGCAAACACATCGAATCAGCCGGTCATCCATATTGCACCAATGAGCGTGCTCCATTTCAAATGGCCGTGCCCGCCACACCTTTTTCGATTGTGCGTCCCTTTGCCGTCAGGCCGGTCAGTGGCGGCCCGCGTGCGCAAGCGAACATCAGACGTGTCGTTCGGTTCACCACTGGGACCTGCAACGTTCAACAAACGCATCATTCGCGAAAAGGTGAACCGGCCAATGTCAATGTCCAGTGACCTTTTGTTACTGGATCCCAGAAAGTAAAACGATCCCAAGCCTAGCCTAGCAAGAACGTTCGCGAGGCAACAGACACTGAGAATGCCTCTATCCCAACAAGCATTGGCCAGATGGTCATCTTGGCCAGAGGCCACTAGAAAGGCACTGCACATGGGATAAAAGGCACTAAAAAAACCGGTAGAACGAACAGAAATTTGAAGCTGAGACATTCAAACCAACCAGCTGCCGGGACGGACAGCGACGACGTGAAGTGGCGTCGGTCACGGAGCGAGTTTTTTCGTGCGCGTTCTGCATTCTTTGATTCGTTGTTGTTATCCTCACCACCCCCATCGTGCTCGTCGATCAAATCGACCGTCTCTTCGTCACCCATGTTCGGATCCACAATTGATCAGAATTTGTGAATTGCGCTTCAGAAACAAACATCCAACCGGTTCACAGTGAGCGGCCAGCGAAATATGACAGTGCGAGCATAAAAATCGTGCTTTCGTGATCCGCTGCAACATCATCAATCAACATGTGTTACTCAGAGCAAGCCAATCAGCAAGCTCATCGAAAATTTTTTGTCACACTGCGCAAGTTTTCGCTTCGTCGCCCAATCCCACACCACACACCACTCGTCTGATATCAACAAAAAACAACTACGAAACCATCAAGATACGATTGCGAAACTGATTTGTTCGTAATCGACTGTGCAAGCAGACAGTGTTGTGTCTGTGTCCGTGGACGCATCACTGTGGCAACACCACCTGACACATTCACCAAGATCGGCAACCATAAAAAAAAACATTACGGCACAAAAGAAATGTTTATTTCATTCTCTCTGTTTTTTTGCAACAACAACGGAATCATATTATTTCAAATCAATTATTTACTTCAAACAAAACATCTCATTGGAGACCAGAAACGCGTGTGCGTGCCAGCAGCAAATCAACGAAGCCAAACGAATGCTGACGAAAAGAAACGACTGCAACAACGAGAACAAGAAAAGTGCAAAATAACGAAACAGCATTTCTATTCAACTGAATTTCGGTGACAGCGGTGGCTGCGAAACAACAGAACAACGATAAAGAATGATAATGAACGAAACTGTCACTGGTTCCACACGAAGATCAAAGAGAAGGAGTAGTAATCGCACACACAGGATTGTTTTCAAAACAAAGCCAAAAACACAGAAAAACAAATTCAACCAGCTCCATAACTCAGCTGAATCTTTACCAACCACGTCAAATTTTCCTGGCAACATTGAAAGAGCAGTAATTTCAACTGCACGTTTTACAACAATTATTTAGTTGAACGGTGTTCCGAAAAACGTTACTCGTTGTTAGCGGAAACATTTAGCTGGAGAGATTCAAATGATTTTTCAGGTTTTAAAAAGTGCTAATGTGAAACAAAATGCAGATGCAGAAATTATAAGTCAGCAGCGATCATGACGAGTGCAACATTTCTGAATAGGAATAGCGAGATGAGGACCAGAAAATGATGATAATGAAACAGAAACGAGAAAACCGGACACAACGGCCGTGGTTCACGTCTGTTCGCTGCGTATCAGCTCAATCAACGCGTCCAAACGTGCGCGCAACGGCTTGTCGTTGTCGTCGTCGTTTTGAATCTGAAACGAACAACACACAGGCACTGATGCAGCTGAACAACGAGCCACACATTTACTGCGTTTGACCTCGCAGATGTACTCAAGGAATGATCACGAATTGTTTATGAAAGAACGTTGAATCTGGAAAAAATGTTCAGAACGTGACATAACATACAGTATGGCCGAATAAATGAGGCAGTCCATCAAGGCGGGATCAGCCGCAGACTAGGAGTTGTCTTTTTCAAAAAAGTCAACATAATTCCCAATAATGTGTACAAGGGATAAAGAATGAACAGAATGGCGCGGATAATCCATTAATTAAAAAAAAACGCGTCAAATTTGGCACGCAATTCAATTTCTGAACGTCTTTTTTCTTTCATTCAAAATTCGCGCGCTCCTTGCATCCTGAAAAAAGCTGCCGTGTTTAACCGGCCATACCGTAACAAGAAATGTGCTTCTTCTTCCTACACCCAGGTGGACAAGAAAAAACTTGTCTTGTCAAATTTCGACTGGAACACGGAAACCAAACAATGAACAGCGGACAGCGCTGCGTACCACGCCAAATAAACCGAGCAGTTCACGTATTCTGGAGTCGGTCTCTTGTTTCTCTAGGCGGAGCTCTCTCGTCTCCGCCTCTAGCTCTTGCACACGCTTCACGAGCGGTGCCGTCGCTGCTCGCACTCGTTCTTCGATCAGCTGAAAACACAAAATAATCGTCGTTTCAGAGAAATTCAAATGTCTTGACAGGCGAGCCGAATGTACAACGACAAAATCGCGCCGCCACCACTTACATCTTGTATGCCCTTTTTCCATGCTTCGTGCATCAGGTTCAAGTCCAATGATAACAGTTCATCAGCAGACATTTGCTCCAGCTGAAAAAATACGATTAGAAAACACGATATCCCACAAGATCAGCTGAAATCAGAGCAGAAAAACGAAGTCGCATACCTGCTCTTTTGTGTATTTATAGTTTGGCGGGCAGAACTGTCGCAGTAGCTGATGCGTTAATCGGGACAAGCGTTTGAACTTCTGCACCTGTACCAACGAACGAAAAAGTAATAACCTGCTAATAACTAATAATACTATAAAGCATCTCTTAATGCGCTTGAGAAGTAAACGAAACTATAGAGCCAAAAAAAACAACGAGTTTAGCAAGAAAAAGTAGAGCAATATGTGCCGAACTAACGAGCGCCTGGTCGCCATGTGCCGTGAGCGCATCCGCTTGATTCGACGAGCATGCAGCGCTCACTGCGCTCTCGTTTGCATCAACGGTCGTGCTGTCGGGCGCAATTGAGCCCTGCAAACCAATGAAACACCCAGTTGGCGAACACTTGAATGCCATGCTGATTACATCGGTTATTTTGTACCGATCACATAGATACAAATAAAAATATTTTTTATGTTTTTTTTTGCTTTTACTCTGAACGTAAAACAGACAGAACAGAGCATCGATCAAACCAAAATATCAATTGTGAATTGAAGAATCAGCGTTGCTGATTGAGTGACCATCAATCGACGATCAATCAATCAACAATCAAACGACATCAACTGCGTGCGTAGTGGCGTGGCATACCCGATTCGACGGTCTCGTTTTCTTCGTCGGCGGCGTGCGCTCCGTCGTGTCGTTGCTGGCCGGCGTCAGCGCCGACGTCGATGCCGCCGACGATCGTTTCGCACGACGACTCGCCAACAGTTCATTCGCGTCGACCTCAATGCACAACATCAAAAAATAAACACTGATGAGAAAGAAAACACTGGCAATTTCAAACGGCCCGCCACCGCCTTACTTCGTCCTCATCGTCCTCATCCGCGGCCGATCGCCTTTTTGGTCGGTTCGCGCGCGCCTCGGCTTGCTTGGCCTGTCAGAAAAAAAAACGCGTGTTCAACTTCTTTCAAAACTTTTCGTATTTTACCACTAGATATACCACCCAAAATACCACCACGGAACTTACGGCAGCCAATTTCTCGGCCTCCTTTCGTTTCTTGTCCGCCTCGCGCTCCGCCCGACGTCGTGCCTCGTCGCGTTGCCTGCGCTCCTCCTCCCGCTGTTGCTGCTTTCGTTTCTTCGCCAACGCCTTCTCCTGCTCCTTGCGTTTTCGTTCGCGTTCCAGCTCCTTTTGCTTTCGCTCCGCTTCACGCTGGCTGACCGCCGACTGTGCAGCGGCCAACTTGGACGGCGGCGCCGCGCGTTCCGCCATACGACGCAAGTCGGCCTTCAGGCAGAATCAAGCATTCAGTTCGTTCAATTGCACGTTTACTTGAGCACTTTATAGCCGCATTTGATATTTGAACTGTTTGAAAGGTTTTGACAGTTTCTAAACCGAATTACAGATTGGAAATGTTTGATAAATTTGAACAATCTCCGTGAGCGGATTTGAACGGTTTGATCAGTTTTAACAGTTTCAACTTCGTTAAGAGTTTTCCTCAAACACCGACTTGGTCCAGTGTTTCAGTTTACTCGCCCCTACCTACCTTTGTCTTGGCCTTCACCGTCGGCTCATTGTCGCTCTCGTCTTCCTCCTCTTCAGATTCCTCCTCCTCTTCTTCGCTCTCCTCCTTCTGTTGCGATCGTCTGTTCGACTTCCTGAACGCTTTGCTCGTCTGGAATCCCTTCGCCATCGACGACACCTTGTCCAGTGTTTTCTGTTTCTGTTGTTTTGCCTCGAGTGCCTCCAATTCCTTCTGTTTGCGTTCCATCTCTTTCTTCAGTTTCGCCGCTTTCACATCGACGGTCGGCTCGACACGCTGCAGCTTGCCCTCAGGCACCGGCTCGAATTTGGAAGGTTTGTCGCAGCTGAGCAAGTGTACAGTGCAGTTTGGAAGTTTGGTAAAACCGGGCGCGCACGCAGGCAATCATACAATCAGCATAGTCCGGTAATCATTTGCCATTGAACGTGCACAAACTGTCCAGTTTTGTCGTCTACTGTAATTCGGTATCGTAGAAAACACAAACAGTTGACAGCGACAGTTTGCTTGCACGTTTGTTTCGTCTTCGTTCCATGAACAGTATTGTTCAACGACTGAGACATGGACTCAACCATTAAACTGAAACGGACAATAGAAATTGGACGACCACCTGTTGAACTTCGTATCCGGGTTGTCGCTGCAGACCCAGTGAACGTCTAGCGGCTGCGCGGGATTCGATCGTTTCGACTGCACCGTGCGCCATTTCAAGCAGCGATCTGAAAAATTCGGTGAGACGCGAGTAGTGAAACACACAAAAACAAAACCCATTGCTGTTGTTGGTTGTTGAGCATTTTTAGCCAGAGTGCCAAGCCAGAAAACCGCACCAAACCGTCGTCGTCAACAACTTTATGAAACTGGTTGGAAAAAGAAAAAAAACAATAAAAAAAACCGCGGCAAAACGCCACGACCTACCGCACTGGACGCACTGCGGCACACTGAGCGCCCGCTTGCGCACGTATCCCGATTCGTCCGACGGCGGCGCCGTCGCGCTATTCGCCGTGTAGCCGAACTCCTCCCAGAAGTGCGGCACACCGCCGGCATGCGCGGCGAGATTGATGTCGCGCCAGTACTGGTCCAAGTGTTCGCCCATCTGCTGCAATAATGCGCGATACTCGCGCGCGTCCGCAAAGTCCTGCTTGTTGTGCGTCGGCTCGAGCACCACGTACGGCACGTCCACCACCGCGATCACGCCGAGACCTTTGCTGAAACGAGCGAACGGTGTGCTACATGCGCGGACGAACACAGGCTGCACCATTTTCATCTGAGCTGATCTGCTCTGGTTGCGAGCGGGCGTCGACCGACGGAACGCTTCATTTCATTCACCCGTACACAATCGGAACCAGCACCAATACGAGTGCCCGCGTGTTGTTTGGGCAGACAGGCGAGACGACCAATAGCCAGCCAACCAACAGTCAGTACGCCCAAAATTGCGAACGTGCGAATGAAAGAAAGTGTGAACAGCGTTTAATGAGTTAACTGCGTTTAATGGGATAACAGCGTTTAATGGGTTAAACGCTGCATTGCACTCACAGTCCGCCCTCCGTCTGGCAGCCGACCTTCTCGTACATCTTGATCAGGCGGCCGTTGTTGTAGATCATGGCGCCGCAGTGCGTGCGCCGGTGCAGGTTCAGGCCGAATGTGAAAATCATCGGCTTCGGATCGTTTTTGCTTCTGTGAAAGACAGTCCGGCTACGCATTCTTGCATCAGTGCAAACGTAATGAGCGAACTGATTGACTGGATATTGTGATCAGTCAGTCGATTGGCGGACCTTTCAATGAACTGATGAACTAAGCGGCCAATAAGCGAGCGACTGATATTCAAAGTTTGAATGTTCGAAATTGAATTAAGAGAGGTGTTTTCATGAACACCCGGCAGACACGGCCGCCGATTACTTCTGCTTGTCCCTGTGGCGTTTCTCGGCGATTTCCACTTGCTGCTCCCAGTGCGTCACATTGGCACGGAGTCGCCGTTCGGTCTGCCTCGATCGAAAGTCGGCCAGGTTGCTCTGGCCGCTGCGTTCGAACTGGCCCAGCTGTGACTTCGCGTTCGCGAGGCGATCGCGCACTGAAAATACACGCTTCGGGCTTTACGGGTTTCTGGAAATTCTGATTTACGCTACAAACTGCCCAGCTGAATTAGAATCGTTGAAGCTGCCCGTTAAAATCGGAAAATATTACACACACGCACACTCACCCAAATCACAGTCGTGCTTTGCCCGTTCGATATCCTTCTCGGCCCTGGCCTTGAAGTTACGCGCCAGATATTTGTACTGGCGCGGTTTGTACAGGCTGCTCAGGATACGCCGTGTGATCACCTGTGAAATTCGTCCTGTTTGGGCAGAAATCTATAGTAAACCGAAAACAATTGGGCCAACAAAACGACTAACCTTCTCCTTGTTGATGTAGATCTTCATCAGCGGCTCCTTGTAGACGACGGACAAGTACGCACGCAGCGAACGGCGCTCGGGCACCAATCTGTGATAGTGAAACAGTGATACACCCAACAACTGGTGGGGCACAGGAAACCAGCGGCACTAATGGTCAAGGTACTAAAGCGAACGTCAACGAATAAAGTTGGAAACATTCTAAGATTTACGACCGATGCAGTCCGAGTGGTCAGACGGGCAAAAATCGAACGATTGAATCGGAGCAAAAAAATGTCCACCAACTGTTCATCTCGATTGTCCGGGTCGTTGATGCAAATGTCGTCTTTCTGTCGGAAATCCAACTCTGCTTCTCCCGTGTCCAACAGTCGCAGGTTGAATATGCACACCAAGGTGCCTGCGAATAATCAGACAGACCACTGAGTGGAATAATTATAATAAATACAGGGCTGTTTTCCATGAGAACGCATACCAGTTTTCGAATCAATCTTCCTGAACTGCTCCATGAGCTGCTTCTCGGTTTTGAACGGCGAATACTTGAAGATCAACGACAGCTCTTGTTCGTGCTGACAAAGAAAAAACTCAAACAGCATTCTGTTTGTGCCGAGTTGCACGCACTAACGCAATACGCATTCACAAGAAACCGCACAAAACGCAACGAGCACCAATGCTCACCGACCTTTTCCACTTCATCTCCGTGCTCCGTTTTGGGCTTGCCATCCAACGTGAACGACGGCATCGGAACGACAACCTGAAGCACACAATTGCCAAAAACCACTGACACCAACTGTCGCAGAAGTGCTTAATTTTTACGATCACAACCTCGTGGATGTGCTCTTTTTCGTGGAACGTTCGCGACAAGAACACCACGGTTTGTACGTCGTCGCTTTTGGTAAACAAGATGAAATCATGGCCAATTCGCATGGCACCGCTGCAATGCAAATTTCACTGTTTCAGTTTTTACCAACTAACAAAAAACAACAACCTTAGCAAAAGAAAAATTTGTTGAACGGTACACTCGATCGGATTGATTGCACAAACGATTCAATGCACAAAAAAACACGGAAAAGCCTCAATTCTGTGCGACAGTGCAACGCACGATTTCAGTCCGTTTCCGTATTGGCCAATCTGATCCGGGTCGTATTTCTTTGCCGAATAACCGAGCGTCATGATGCTGTTTGCAATGTCTGTGCAACAAACGGTCAGAATAAAGGGTGTGAGGGTGAGGTCGTTTTTCGATTGATTTGATTGGGAGCAAAACGTTGGAAAAATCACCAGCGAGAATCAAACGTACGCTGATTCATGCCACAGCCGTCGTCTAAGAAACAAAGCATTTTGTTAGCACGATCGTCCTCGATTGTTTCTGCAATGGAAGTTTCTCGATGGAATTCCAATTGCGAGTTCACCAAATTACCAACCAACTTTTTATTCGAAGTTTATGGAACATGAGTGAGCTACACTGCACATGCTACAAAGTGAAAACAGAGCACAAATGAACGCTGACAACTGCGCCAGCGAACGAACCACTGAATATGTGCATGTTGTGGGCGCCGGCGTCGCGCGAGTTGTCCACCAGCTCCACCATGGCACCGAATAAGAATTCATGAGTTGTACTGAAAAAGTTTATTCTTCTTGCAACAATCAAAATTACAATTCTGCTATTTGAATAACCATTACATCCCATTGCCCACAGAAAGTTTTATTTGATATTGTCATTTTAATCCTCTGTTACTTACCTTGTTCGTGTGCAGGTATTCATAAGCAACCTGCGCCCGATTCAGTGCTTGGTACTTCACAGGCATCGACTCCGTCAGGTCGTCATCCATTTCGTCGCGATCGTTTTTTTAATTTGCTTAACGTCAAAAAAAAATGTCGGAGGAAAATCTGATGGTGAGACAAAATAGTGAATTCGAACTGCGCCGCGCTGACGCGCTGAGTTCGAATATTGCACTTTTAAGTAAATGAGGCTGTTTTCGCCATTAAAATTGGCAAAAACTCTCATGAAAATTATGCACCGACGTCAATTTGGACGTACATTTTGCAGCATGTGGATCCAAAAACCCAGGTCGTGGTTCTCGTTCCAAATTATTTTTCTGTGTTCCACAGTACTTTCTTGAATTCCACGGCCCCCACCAAAATTTTCCATCTATCTATCTCTATCTGGAAAATTTGCTTCAGCTAACTATATCGCCCCCCCCCCCAACCCCTCGGATCTGGCTGGAGGAACAACTATGTTTGTTTGTAGCTGAGCCTAAAAAAACTGTCTGACAGAGATAGATTCGAAAATTTTTTGATGAAAAAAAAACGAAGTCCACACGAAACTCTGGTCAAGTGTCTCAAAAAAAACGCATTTTCAGATGAAAATTCAATTTTGATGGCCTTTTGG
>JASANC010004722.1:0-15543 GCA_030248135.1 Theristus sp. LFF4_11
GATTGTCTTCACGGTGACTCCCTCAGTTCGCATGTTTTTTCTCTCTGTTGTCAAGACTCAGGTAAATACCACTCACTATATCAAGAAACAGTTGTAATACCAACCTGATTTTTGAAAGTGATGAAAATGTGATCTATCAATATATCAACCTGTCAAGAACGTGTTGTCGTTGTTTAGAAAAATTCGGTTTCAGTAAAGACTTCATGAAATTGAACAAAGTATGGCTGGCATTTTGTCCAAATTAAATTCAGCAACACCGGAGTCATTTGTTTGTTTTGTTTCAAACAGTAGTCAAACAAAACTGCAGATTTGTTTCAAATGCGCAAGCTAGTCCATCAATAAATGCCCCAGCGCCTGTTTTGTCCAACTGCCACCAAGCCAACAAAATAAACCATGTTTACCGTATTTTTGTTTTGATTGGATTCAACAAGATCTGAGAATGTCAACGGACAAAAAATGTCGATTGACATTCAAAACTACAATATGGCCGAATAAATAAGGCAGTCCTTGTATTTTTCATCAAGGCGAGATCAGTCGCAGACTAGGAGTTGTCGTATTCAAGAATGCCAAGATGATTCCTAATCGTGTGTGCATGGGAGAAAGAATGAACAGAATACCAAAAAGAATCAATCACGAAAAAAACACGTCAAATCTGACACACAATTGGGTTTGTGAACGTCTTTTTCCTTTTTTTTAATTTTAGCGCGCTTCATGCACCCTGAACAAAAGCTGCCATGTTCAATCGGCCATTCTTTAGAGTCGATGAATAAAATGCACAGCAACTGAATGTTCTGTCTGAGACGCAGCGGAATATCAATAAAAATTTTAATGTCAAATGATTCAAGTTTTCAACAGAATAAGTTGTCGAATGTCAGCTGGTCGCCGATGACTCTTGGGCAACTGCTAACACGTCCTTGGTTGGTTCTGAAACATTTTGCGCTGTTTGTTTTCGTGTGCTGCTTTAGTTCAGTGACGCACTTTGAGCGTAACGTAACGTAACATATTCCGTCAGCCGTTCATTTCGATCACTACAGTATCTTCGTTCAAACCTGTCACGTTTTTCGCAGAATATTACAGAGCATGCAAAACTTTGAATCACAGCAAGAAAGAACGAATGTATCGGGTTCGGAAGGAATCAGCCACCCCATTTGTGGCTAAATATGTCTTCTTGCATTTTTCGCGAGCTCTGTATTTTGCGAAAAAAGTGACCAGTTTTTTGGCTTGCCTACTCATGGTGTCTTACACTTCTCTGGTATTATGCCGTGCACTGCAGAATAAAACTGACTGACTGACTGACCAGTTTAAACAAACACACAGTAGCAGAGCAATTGGGTTGAGGTTTCCGATTCACAAATTTTTTGCACCGCAAAAGCGAACGTTGCAGAACGTACTGAATTCGGAAGAGGCCGCTTGAAAGCTGGCCATCAGTTGCGTGGTGTGCGTCTCCATGAACGACTCTTCCGCAGGCGTCAACGGATCGCCGAGCGATTTCAGCGCCGCCAGCAGCTCCACCCTTCGCTCGGTGTAAACGTGACCGGCGACTTGATGGAGTTTGTGATCGCGCTCCAGCTGAGTGTGGACGGTCTTTGTGACATCACTTTGGAAAACCCAATGCAGAGAACACGATTGTTAGGCAGGATGAAGCAATTTGCACCGCACCTTGCCTTGACCAGACCCCTGGTCGCGATTTCTGGAAGATTCAGCGAGAGCACGCAAAAAAACAGTTTTGCAATCGGTTTGTGCGACTGCACCGTAGCAGAGGGCACGGTGCCGAGTCACCGAATCTGCTTGTCCCAACTTCAACTGCTAATTTTAGCTGTTGTTGCGCAGAAAGTTACCACTTTTTCTGACCTCTTCCAATCGTAGTCGCAGCATTGCCGGTTGTTTTCGAGCAAACAAGGCGATCACTTCGGGGGTTCGAAACGCTTCGCTGATCGCTGCTTGAATTGCCTGCAAAAACACCGCATTAAAGTCAAATACTACAGTAAATTGCGCTAGACCTTTAGTTAAGTTTAAAAAGCTTTTGATTGTTTTCATGCGATCTCTGTTTCAAATTTGACGTGTTGATCAATTGGTTTCTCAAGCTATTCTGTTCAGTCTTTGTCACATACGATTAGGGTAATTTTTGAATTTTTGAACAACGCATTTTTTAGTTTGCAACTGGTCTCGCCGTGATAAAGAAGGCAAGGAGTGTCTTATTTATTCGGCCATATTGTACCCCTTTTTTATTGTACCCCTTAACCATTGTAAACCCAATTTTCGGTGTGCAATTGCACACTGCCATCGAACACCGACCAATCGCATTGCACCGAGCTCATCGACGAGCGTCATGTTGCCGCTGCCGACACGCTCCAAGTACTGCGCAAACTCAGTCAGCTGTTCGCGCGTGTCCCGCTTCATCTCGTCATATTCTTGCTCGTCCAACTCTGATCTAAAAAGTTTGTACCAAAATTAATGAGCACAGTTTTTCTCGTTACCCGTGTTGTTGTCGTAACTTTATTTGTCGACTATTCCAGCAAAAAACAGTTTAGTATCGACTTTCGATGTCTCGTCTTATATTTCACAACTGCCGCTGTCGGTGTACAGATGCATAACAGTATTTGAGTGTTGTGCTTGTGCATTGACTCGATTGCATGATGCATAATTGAATGAAAAATGTAATGAAACGTGCAATTGCAAAAGTAAAAAAAAACATTGAAAAAATTACTCAACAAATTTTGAATTTTTAACCTGAATTCGTCCAAGTCGCTCAATTGTTTTACGAGACGATCCAATTGATCCGTGATATTTTTCCGCAATACTTCTGTTTCTTTTGAACCCATCACAATCAATCAGAGAGTCTCAAAGAGAAGATTTGTATGCATTCTCAACTCTCAAGTGATTTTTTATTTTTGGAAAAGACTTTTGATCAAAAAAAGTTGTTTTAAGTCCCTAAACTCTGAAACAACTGATCCAGATCCTAAGCCAAGCAAGCCTTTTTTGATGAGGAGAAAATGATCAATTTGGTTTTCGCTTTTTCTTTCCTGTGTTTATAGAGGAGCACCGCACCACCGCACCGGAAATGCAGTCATTGCAGTGCAGATGCCCCATGCAGCTACTTTTAATAATGATGCATTACACAAGGGAGGGCCCAGCGCGCCAGCCCAATCTGAGTGTCAATTCGTAATGCATCATTATTAAAACAGCTGCATCTGCAGTTCCGGGGCTCCTCCTCCATAACACAGGAAAGAAAAAAATGCAAAAACTAAATTGATCATTTTCACGTTATCAAAAAGGCTTGGCTTAGGATTAGGATTAGGTTTAGGATTAGGAACCAACAACGACTCATTACAAACAACCTCAGATCAAAAATCAAAAAAAAAATACTTTTAAGAATGTATACAAATCGTGTCAATTATACAACTTTACTTCAATAAAAACACTGAATACCAAAAAGAAACACATCTCATCAAGATTTTAAAACGTGTTGCCCATAAGGGCGGTACAGGTCGCGGCTAGGGTTAGGGGGAAAAAAAATCCGGATTTTTTTTTAAATTAAAAAAAAAATTAAAAAAAAAAATTTTTTTTTTACAAGTTAGGTTTGTTCGAAGCGTCTCGTCGAGCTGAGTTCATCTAGACTATTTTCAGAACGATCCGGAAAACTATAAGAGCGAAAATCGTGTTTTATTGAAATTATGTCCATTTCATAGAGGGAAAGTTGCATTTTCAACAGTAAAACAGGACAATTTTCGACGTGTACTTGAATATTGAACCGTTCTTAGTTGTTCCTCTTTAGAAAATTACCAAAATTTGACTGTGTTCAAAAATTCCTGTTTGCTGTAGCTAAGTCGGCAACCCCTGTCGACCCGGTCGCCCCCCCCCAAGACACTTACTTTCAGGTTCAACCAGCTATGCTATCTGCCACATGGCGAGAGCCCACTCTTCAAATCATCGTATCGAAAACACGTACCATGATTTCGCGATCACGTTGCGGGCAACTGACAGACGCAAGTTTAACACGTTAGTTTAGCTCAGCACGCAAGTTTTAACATGTGGCCATGTTATCGGGTATCTGAAAAACGGTCGTGTGATGTGGTATTAACCAACATCTCCGCTCCAATTGTTTAACAATATATCGCACAACTCCATTGTAGACCTATAACATACGCCAATCAACAAAATATCATGTTCATCTCATGGCCTACCACCGACTGAAAAAACATGTTCTAAGTTGCAAGAAAACGATTTCTGAAACGATATTTCAATTCAGTTAAGTCATTTCAACGCTAAAAATTGACTCTAGAAGTCATCCAAATCGAAAAACATGGAGTACGTCGGTCAAAATGACCAAATAATGACATGTACCTAAGCACACAAAGAAGTTGGGAAGAAAATTTGGTTTGAACTTTCAAAAAATTATGCCATAAATCGAATTTTCAGAGCAAAGTAGAAGAAAAATTTTTCAAATTTTTTTTAAGTTTGAAAAAAAAAATCCAAATTTTTTTTTGAAAAAAAAACAAAAAAAAAATAAAAAAAATTTTTTTTCAAAGCCCCTAAAGGCCCATTCATGCAAGCGCGCGCTGAAGCGCGCTGACGCGCGCTGACCAGCTTCATCATGAATGAAGAAATGAAGCTGCGTCAGCCGCTGCGGCTTTTTAGGTTTTTTGCCCATTCACGAACGCGCGCGCTGAAGCGCGCTGAAGCGCGCTGACGCGCTTCATCATGCATGATGAAGCGGCCTGAAGTGAAGCTGCGTCAGCCGCTGCGGCTTTTTAGGTTTTTTGTCCATTCACGAACGCGCGCGCTGAAGCGCGCTGAAGCGCGCTGACCAGCTTCATCATGAATGAAGAAATGAAGCTGCGTCAGCCGCTGCGGCTTTTGATGTCCGGACCCCAAATGCCGCAGCGGCTTGTCTGAAAAATGAAACGTATTTGCATAATTTCTGCGCTTTCAATTGTGATAGATGCAGACCAAAAAGGGAATGAATTTAATTGTGGTAAAATTAAATTAATTGAGGAATACAGTAAGTTTTATTGTGCTGCGTTTGTGAAAGAAACCAACAGATAAAAACGATAAAAACAACTGGCTAAGACGGGTTTCGAACTTTGGCCTCTGTGCTGACAGGCACAACATGTTACCACTGCACTATAGTAGTTGACAGGTGGGAAGCTCTCTAGGCGTTTGTTCATTAAATGTCGTTCAGTTTTATCGTTTTGTGCTGTTGTCTGTGTTGTCTCCGTGCGTGCTGTTTAGTACACACTATATACCGCTTCGATTCGTTGTTTTTGCCGTTTCAGTGAATGTTTTGATCTTTTGATTTGTGCAACATTCACTAATCATGTGCTGCCGTTGAGGAAACTTTTTTTGCAATGCTCTACACCGTGGCAAGGCTAAAAAAGGAAAAAGGTTTCACGCCAAACCGCAGTTGAAGAAAACAATTACTTCACATCACGGTGTGGGGTACCGATGTGCGCAGCCCTCAAAACCGGTGTGCACCACTTTGAGGGCTGTGCACCACTTTGAGGGCTGTGCACCACTTTGAGGGCTGTGCACCACTTTGAGGGCTGTGCACCACTTTGAGGGCTGTGCACCACTTTGAGGGCTGTGCACCACTTTGAGGGCTGTGCACCACTTTGAGGGCTGTGCACCATTTGAATGCACAATGAATTTGGCCCTTTTTGCAGTTTGCAAGGCAGCCGGTGTAATGGAGCAAAGCTAGCAAAGCTTGTTCTTGCGGACTGCACACCGGTTTCAAGGGCTGCGCAAATCAGTACCCCGCACCGTCGCACGGGTACAGTTCACATAAATTTCACATAAATTTCTTGCACTACTTTTCTGCTTTGTTGAGTATTCGTATTCTCACTGTCACACTTATTTTGAGACTAATTACGCTATACAATACTGTTCAGAATCTGTCAGAAAAGTACTAAATGATTTAACAAAAAAGTCTTGCAACATTTGTGAAAGATTGTCACTGACAGCAACAATCAGCAATTTTGCACACACAAATTTGATGTCCGGACATCAAATGCCGCAGCGGCTGACGCAGCTTCATTTCATCATTCATGATAGCGCACTTCAGCGCGCGTCAGCGCGCTTCAGCGCGCGCGTTCGTGAATGGGCAAAAAACCTAAAAAGCCGCAGCGGCTGACGCAGCTTCATTTCTTCATTCACGATGAAGCTGGTCAGCGCGCTTCAGCGCGCTTCAGCGCGCGCGTCCGTGAATGCGCATGTGCTCCAAAACTGAAGCGCGCTGACGCACGCTGAAGCGCGCTGTTTTTTTGCTTCGTGAATGTGTAGCAAAGTGAAGCGCGTCAGCGCGCTTCAGCGCGCTTCAACCTCCATGAATGGCGCTTAACCCTAGTCGCGGCCCATCGCTAAATTTTGATATTTCGAGTTTTTGTGCCCAAACCAACCTACTGAGGGTACTTATTACATATACCAATTTTTAGCCCAAAACTCCAACCCTGAGGCTCACTACAGGCAAATTTAGATTTTGGCCGACTTTTGGTCAATTTTTGGCTTTTGTCAGAAAAACGATTTTTTGGGGTTTTGGGGTTATCAAATCAAAATCCAACTTTACCACGTTGTTCAGCGCATTTTTCTGGGTATGTACCGTATTTTTCAGACCTTGCACTCAAAAGTCAGTTTTAGCCCGAAAGTCAGAAGTTTTTCAACACAAATTCGCTCATCTCAGGACCACAGGATCTGGAAAATTTCAATTGTGCCAAAAGATAGCCCAAATTCTCTGCTACAACATGCAAAAAAATTTCCGGGGGCAATAACTTTATAAGGATGTAACAAAACAACTTTTGTCGTCGACTCTCCATGAAAAACGCGAAATATACAGTTTTTCAAGCAATTGCGTTGAAAATGTGCGTAGAAATGCCAATAATAAAACTGATACTAAGGGAACTACACGGAGGGAACTACACATGCTTGATGACTTGTATATGTCAGCTAGTTGTATATGGTTTTTAGATAGACTGTAAATAGCATATCATTGTAGTTCACAATTCGCGAGTCCTTTTTGCCTTTGAAAAAATATGGTCCAGTTGGTCGAATGCACATGTTATACAAATAAACAGAGTGATCCAAAAGACATCAATAAAAGTAAACGTCTTGTTCACAACTTTGGCAGTTGGATGTGCATTTAAATGCAGTAAACTGCAGCTATTCAAAACAAAATAATAAAAAATGGTAACCACCATTGAACTCCACGTATTCGAAAACGGTTATCCCAGTTTTCATGTTCGCATTTTTTGGCAAAGCTGGCCGGTTAAAAAGATTTATAACAATGTCTTGTCAAGACATGAACAGTTATTGTGCATGTAATAGTCGCAAAATAAGCGTATTAGCAACAAGTTAATAGTAAATAGTTATTACCATTGGATTCTACGTATCCGAAAACATTAGTATCAGTTTTATTATTGGTATTTCTACGCACACTTTCAACGCAATTGCTTGAAAAACTGTATATTTCGCGTTTTTCATGGGGGGTCGACGACAAAAGTTGTTTTGTTACATCTTTATAAAGCTATTGCCCTCGGAAATTTTTTTTGCATGTTGTAGCGGAGAATTTGGGCTATCTTTTGGCACTACTGAAATTTTCCAGATCCTGTGGTCCTGAGGGTTATGAGCGAATTTGTGTTGAAAAACTTCTGACTTTCGGGCTAAAAACTGACTTTTGAGTGCAAGGTCTGAAAAATACGGCACATACCCAGAAAAATGCGCTGAACAACGTGGTAAAGTTGGATTTTGATTTGAACACCCCAAAACCCCAAAAAATCGTTTTTCTGACAAAAGCCAAAAATTGACCAAAAATCGGCCAAAATCTAAATTTGCCTGTGGTGAGCCCTAGGGTTGGAGTTTTGGGCTAAAAATTGGTATGCGTAATAAGTACCCTTAGTAGGTTGGTTTGGGCACAAAAACTCGAAATATCAAAATTTAGCGATGGGCCGGGCCGGGGCTTGTACCGCACCTGTACCGCCCTTATATGGGCAACGGGCAACACGTTTTAAGACCCGATTTTTCAGAATGGCAACTTCCTCTAGGCACTAGAATGCAAAGTTTTTCCAATTTAGACAAATCATAAATCATTCTGACCGTATTGACGCGCTGATTCCGAAAATCACATTTATTTTTTGATTCAAAGTCATTTAGGGCCCAAAAATAGCCAAAAACCGTTTTTTTCGGGGCCCGTTCAAAAAATAGTGTTTTTTCAGCTTTTTAATGAAGCTACGAGAAAAATAAAAAAACCATTCGATTCGCCTTGATCTGCTGAACATTTTTTATAAATATACTGTGCCCTAAAAATGAAGTTTAAAAGGTGAATTTTTAAAAAAACTGATTTTGAAGCCAGTTTTTCATTTTTTTCGGGTCTTCAGAACCGTTTTCGGAGCATAGTATGGGGGTCCACCAAAAAGCACTCCGAAATAGCTAGCTCTGTGCCAAGTTTCATTTTTAATTTCGGTCGGCTGGATAACTAAAAAATGGTTTTACTGTTGGTACCCAGAACGCGATTTGGTCATCATGACACCGACATGCACCTGAACATGTACCACGTGCTGCAACCAGGTGTACTGTGAGATAAAATAAAATAGTGCGTCCAAAAGCCCACGAGACCAGCTAATAGTGCCTCAAGAATCAGTCGTCGAAGTGCTTATTCATGGCCATAACAGCGGAGCTATTTTTGCTCACAAGTGTGAACTATTGGTTAAAGACCCAATGATAATGTTAGTTTTTAGGGGTTTTCAGCAATTTAGAACCGTTTTCGGGGCATAGTATGGGGGTGCACCAGAAAGCACTCCGAAATAGCTAGCTCTGTGCCAAATTTCATTTTCAATTTCGGTCGGCTGGATAACTGAAATTTGATTTTACTGTTGGTACCCAGAACGCGATTTGGTCATCATGACACCGACATGCACCTGAACATGTACCACGTGCTGCAACCAGATGTACTGTGAGATAAAATAAAATAGTGCATCCAAAAGCCCACGAGACCAGCTAATAGTGCCTCAAGAATCAGTCGTCGAAGTGCTTATTCATGGCCATAACAGCGGAGCTATTTTTGCTCACAAGTGTAAACTATTGGTTAAAGACCCAATGATAATGTTAGTTTTTGGGGTTTTTCAGCAATTTAGAACCGTTTTCGGGGCATAGTATGGGGGTGCACCAGAAATCACTCCAAAATAGCTAGCTCTGTGCTAAGTTTCATTTCCAAATTCGGTCGGCTGGGTAACTAAAAAGTGGTTTTACTGTTGGTACCCAGAACGCGATTTTGGCACCATGAGACCTACATGCACCTAAACATGTGCTGCGTGCTGCGGCCAGGTGTCATGTCAGATAAAACAAAACAATGCATCCAAAAGCCCACAAGACCAGCTACTAGTGCCACAAGAATCAGTCGTTAAAGTGCTTATTCAGTGCCATAACAGCGGAGATATTTTTGCTCACAAGTGTGAATCGTTGCACGAGAACCTCATGATGCTGTTAGTTTTTGTTTTTTTTTATTAATTGAGAACCGTTTTCGGGGCATATTATAGAGGGCGCCAAGAAGCACTCTGGCAAAGCTAGCTGTATGCCAAATTCCATTTCCCAAATCGGTCGGCTGGATAAGTAAAAACTGATTTACTGATGGTACCCAGAACGCAATTTTGACACCATGAAACCCACAAGCATAGAAACGTGTGCCGCGTGCTGCGACCAGGTGTAATGTCAGATAAAACAAAACAGTGCATCCAAAAGCCCACGATACCAGTTAATAGTGCCACAAGAAGCAGTTGTTTTGTTCTTCCACCCACGACTCAGCCAGTTCATCGTACGGCGACAGCCACGCAGGCCACCGAATGTGGCCGACCGACTGGAAAGTTCAAAGTTGAAACATTGACTGTTCTTTCGGAGCGCCTCCAGCAGCACTCAACACTGTGGCGCAAACACTGATCCAACTAATTGAACTGAAATCGAAAACCAACAGTATCATTTCTTTTCTTACAGAGTGAGCCAAAAAAAGGGTTCCAATTCTAAAATGCTCTCACTGGTTTGTGCTAAGGTGTTTCGAGCTGAAAATTGGAACACTATTAGAAAACATTTGGAGGTTTTTCTGACCAAATTTTTGTTATGGTATTTTGCCCCTATCACTCACTACAGAAGAATATCTGGAAAAGACGAAAAATCGACAAATGTTGTGAAATGCAGGTTGATTCAGCTGTAACAAAGGGACCTCGTGTTTTAAAATTTGGAACACTTGTTAGAACACTTTGGGAGTTTTTTTGTGATCAAAAATTTTTTTGGCTTACACGTAAGTTTATTTTTACAGTGTAATTTTCAAAAAATAGCAATTTTTGACAAAAAAAACACTGTTCATCCATAATCTCACTGTTTATCATTGCTCATAAACGATCTTCCGAACTGATGTATCGTCACGCGGTGTCAAATTGAATCTTTTACGAAATTTGCCGAACCACTGTGGAAAAGTTATTCGCATGTTCCCACCAATTGGCAGACCAGATTCGCTGCTCTGCCGTCCACTTAACCATGATGCAGCAACGATTGAAAATGGAAGTGCATCTCTCACTGCAGAAAAACAACCAGTCTGCTATGGTAAAAATATCAGAGTGGCAAATTTTGTGTATTGAAAAAGGAAAAAAAACAATTTGGATTTGAAAAGATAAATTCGCATCTGTTCTGAGCAGAACCGCTGACGCACACCACTCAGACTTGAAGTGAAACATTGGAGTGATCAAAAACTGTTCAAATGCAACTCAGCATTCGGCATTTCTAGCTTTTAAACTCATATTCTTTTTTCATCTTTTTTTTTTGTAACATTCGGCTGTCACCAACGTTCATTCTTTGATCTTTTTACAGTTAAATCAACCCTCTACATTTTACAACATTTGTCGATTTTTCATATTTTCCGGATATTTTCGAGTGAGTGATAGGGGCAACATACTGACAAAAATTTGTCAAAAAAACCTCCAAATGTTTTCAATAGTGTTCAATTCAGCTCGAAAAAGGTATTTTCAGTGTCCTTATATGCACGGAAAATCATCAAATACTCTGCTGTGGTACTGAATAGTTGTTTCAACGACTGGTTTTTGTGTAAAAATTAGCTATAACAGTCTAGTGAACCTTCCGATGCACTTTTTGTTCCTATCTGACAGTGGCAGAACAAGACGCTTGTAAAAGTGCATGTACAGTACATGTAGTTCTCATGGTGTCAAAATCGTGGTCTGGGTACCAAAAGTAGCTCCGCTGTTATGGCCATGAATAAGCACTTCGACGACTGATTCTTGTGGCACTAGTAGCTGGTCTTGTGGGCTTTTGGATGCATTGTTTTGTTTTATCTGACATGACACCTGGCCGCAGCACGCAGCACATGTTTAGGTGCATGTAGGTCTCATGGTGCCAAAATCGCGTTCTGGGTACCAACAGTAAAACCACTTTTTAGTTATCCAGCCGACCGAAATTGAAAATGAAATTTGGCACAGAGCTAGCTATTTCGGAGTGCTTTCTGGTGCACCCCCATACTATGCCCCGAAAACGGTTCTAAATTGCTGAAAACCCCTAAAAACTAACATTATCATTGGGTCTTTAACCAATAGTTCACACTTGTGAGCAAAAATAGCTCCGCTGTTATGGCCATGAATAAGCACTTTGACGACTGATTCTTGAGGCACTATTAGCTGGTCTCGTGGGCTTTTGGATGCACTATTTTATTTTATCTCACAGTACACCTGGTTGCAGCACGTGGTACATGTTCAGGTGCATGTCGGTGTCATGATGACCAAATCGCGTTCTGGGTACCAACAGTAAAATCAAATTTTAGTTATCCAGCCGACCAAAATTGAAAATGAAACTTGGCACAGAGCTAGCTATTTTGGAGTGCTTTCTGGTGCACCCCCATACTATGCCCCGAAAACGGTTCTGAAACCCAAACAAAAATAAAAACTGGCTTTAACAATCAGTTTTTTCTAAAATTCATTTTAAACTATTTTTAGGGCACAGTATATTAACTCAAAAAATGTTCAGCAGATCAAGGCGCAATCGAATGGTTTTTTTTTTATTTTTTGTCGTAGCTTCTTTAAAAAGCTGAAGAAACACTATTTTTTGAACACGTGGTTTTAGCATTTCGCGCTTCGGCAACTAAAAAGAAACGTTTTTTCGGCCATATACTGTGCCAGCTAACCATGACTTTGAATAAAAAATAAATGTGATTTTCGGAATCAGCGCGTCAAGATTTTGAGTCAGAATGATGTATGATTTGTCTAAAGACATTGATAAGACTTTTTTGCATTCTAGTCCGGAAATAGTATGGGGGTCTGAAATAGCTAGCTCTGTGCCAAGTTTCATTTTCAATTTCGGTCGGCTGGATAACTAAAAAATGGTTTTACTGTTGGTACCCAGAACGCGATTTGGTCATCATGACACCGACATGCACCTGAACATGTACCACGTGCTGCAACCAGGTGTACTGTGAGATAAAAATAAAATAGTGCATCCAAAAGCCCACGAGACCAGCTAATAGTGCCTCAAGAATCAGTCGTCGAAGTGCTTATTCATGGCCATAACAGCGGAGCTATTTTTGCTCACAAGTGTGAACTATTGGTTAAAGACCCAATGATAATGTTAGTTTTTGGGGGTTTTCAGCAATTTAGAACCGTTTTCGGGGCATAGTATGGGGGGTGCACCAGAAAGCACTCCGAAATAGCTAGCTCTGTGCCAAGTTTCATTTTCAATTTCGGTCGGCTGGATAACTAAAAAGTAGTTTTACTGTTGGTACCCAGAACGCGATTTGGTCATCATGACACCGACATGCACCTGAACATGTACCACGTGCTGCAACCAGGTGTACTGTGAGATAAAATAAAATAGTGCATCCAAAAGCCCACGAGACCAGCTAATAGTGCCTCAAGAATCAGTCGTCGAAGTGCTTATTCATGGCCATAACAGCGGAGCTATTTTTGCTCACAAGTGTGAACTATTGGTTAAAGACCCAATGATAATGTTAGTTTTTGGGGGTTTTCAGCAATTTAGAACCGTTTTCGGGGCATAGTATGGGGGTGCACCAGAAAGCACTCCGAAATAGCTAGCTCTGTGCCAAGTTTCATTTTCAATTTCGGTCGGCTGGATAACTAAAAAGTGGTTTTACTGTTGGTACCCAGACCGCGATTTTGTCACCATGAGACCTACATGCACCTAAACATGTACCACGTGCTGCAACCAGGTGTACTGTGAGATAAAATAAAATAGTGCATCCAAAAGCCCACGAGACCAGCTAATAGTGCCTCAAGAATCAGTCGTCGAAGTGCTTATTCATGGCCATAACAGCGGAGCTACTTTTGGTACCCAGACCACGATTTTGACACCATGAGAACTACATGTACTGTACATGCACTTTTACAAGCGTCTTGTTCTGCCACTGTCAGATAGGAACAAAAAGTGCATCGGAAGGTTCACTAGACTGTTATAGCTAATTTTTACACAAAAACCAGTCGTTGAAACAACTATTCAGTACCACAGCAGAGTATTTGATGATTTTCCGTGCATATAGATATTTCTCACTGGCTTGTGCTGAATTGTTTCGAGCTGAAAATTGGAACACTATTAGAAAACATTTGGAGGTTTTTTTTGACCAAATTTTTGTCATGGTATGTTGCCCCTATCACTCACTACAGCAAAATATCCGGAAAATATGAAAAATCGACAAATGTTGTAAAATGTAGAGGGTTGATTTAACTGTAACAAAGATCAAAAGAATGAACGTTGGTGACAGCCCGAATGTTTACAACACAAAAAAAGATGAAAAAAGCAATATGAGTTTAAAGCAGCTTAGAAATGCCGAATGCTGAGTTGCATTTGAACAGTTTTTGATCACTCCAATGTTTCACTTCAAGTCTGAGTGGTGTGCGTCAGCGGTTCTGCTGAGAACAGATGCGAATTTATCTTTTCAAATCCAAATTGTTTTTTTTCCTTTTTTAATACACAAAATTTGCCACTCTGATATTTTTACCATAGCAGACTGGTTGTTTTTCTGCAGTGCGAGATGCACTTCCATTTTCAGTCTTTGCTGCATCATGGTTAAGGGGACGGCAGAGCAGCGAGTCTGGTCTGCCAATTGGTGGGAACATGCGAATAACTTTTCCACAGTGGTTCGGCAATTTCGTAAAAAGATTCAATTTGACACCGCGTGACGATACGTCAGTTCGGAAGATCGTTTATGAGCAATGATAAACAGTGAGATTATGGATGAACAGTGTTTTTTTGTCAAAAATTGCTATTTTTTGAAAATTACACTGTAAAAATAAACTTACGTGTGAGCCAAAAAAAATTTTGATCACAAAAAACTCCCAAAGTGTTCTAACAAGTGTTCCAAATTTTAAAACACGAGGTCCCTTTGTTACAGCTGAATCAACCTGCATTTCACAACATTTGTCGATTTTTCGTCTTTTCCAGATATTCTTCTGTAGTGAGTGATAGGGGCAAAATACCATAACAAAAATTTGGTCAGAAAAACCTCCAAATGTATTCTAATGGTGTTCCAATTTTTCAGCTCGAAACACCTTAGCACAAACCAGTGAGAGCATTTAAAAATTGGAACCCTTTTTTGGCTCACCCAAAAAAAAATGGTACTGTTGGTTTTCGATTTCAGTTCAATTAGTTGGATCAGTGTTTGCGCCACGGTGTTGAGTGCTGCTGGAGGCGCTCCAAAAGAACAGTCAATGTTTCAACTTTGAACTTTCCAGTCGGTCGGCCACAATCGGTGGCCTGCGTAATCGCCGTACGATGAGCTGGCTGAGTCGTGGGTGGAAGAACAAAACAACTGCTTCTTGTGGCACTATTAACTGGTATCGTGGGCTTTTGGATGCACTGTTTTGTTTTATCTGACATTACACCTGATCGCAGCACGCGGCACACGTTTCTATGCTTGTGGGTTTCATGGTGTCAAAATCGCGTTCGGGTACCGTCGGTACATCGTTTGCTCATCCAGCCGACCGATTTAGGAAATGGAATTTGGCATCCAGCTAGCTTTGCCAGAGTGCTTCTTGGCGCCCTCTATAATATGCCCGAAAACGGTTCTCAATTAATGAAAAAAAACAAAAACTAACAGCATCATGAGGTTCTTGTGCAACGATTCACACTTGTGAGCAAAAAATATCCTCACTTGTTATAGCGCTGAATAAACACTTTTAACGACTGATTCTTGTGGCACTAGTAAGCTGATCTTGAGCTTTTGGATGCATTGTTTTGTTTTATCTGACACGACACCTGGCCGCAGCACGCAGCACATGTTTAGGTGCATGTAGGTCTCATGGTGCAAAATCGCGTTCTGGGTACCAACAGTAAAACCACTTTTTAGATTCATCAAGCCGACCGAATTTGGAAATGAAATTTAGCATAGAGCTAGCTATTTTGGAGTGCTGGGTGCACCCCCATACTATGCCCCGAAAACGGTTCTAAATTGCTGAAAAACCCCAAAAACTAACATTATCATTGGGTCTTTAACCAATATTTTACACTTGTGAGCAAAAATAGCTCCGCTTCTTATGGCCATGAATAAGCACT